>JAUMHH010045111.1:0-23824 GCA_032359455.1 Chlamys rubida
AGAAGAGCGATAACTCGGTATATCCGCTAGGTGGCAGTGGAGGGAATTATGTAAACACGGCTATATCCGCCAAGGGTGGAGTGTATACGGATCGAACACTTGGCTAGCGAAGATGTTTTTAAGGATATTACTAAATTTTATCCGATCACTGCAATGATGATTTGGCGCTCTAATAATATATGCAACAGAAAACTATATACAAATTCTACAGTTTGCGCAAACGTAAACCAGCGCAATGCTTAAATCATGAAAACTGCTAAAATTAGAATACGACTGCAATATGTACGTTTACAGTATGTAATGCAACGAGATTGACTCGCGAAGGATTTATTCGATCTTCTGACTGACCTTGACCTGTTCAAAGCGTCAACAATGGCTGATCAACTGTCATTGTAAATCGTTGGCTCGCCCACAGATATACTAGCAATGTGCAGTAAAGCATGACGAAGAATTAACGGTCTAACTAATGTGATGGAAGAATCCATCTTCGAAAGTGGCGCGACCTCGTTCTAGGGCATTCTCTGTCCAGCTAATTGGCCAGTCAATGACCACACTAACCAGAAACAGCACTCATCTCTACGTCGAAGTGGTCAGTCGACCTTGAGAGCTGTATTTATGCTTTAAGGAGAGATATTCTGAAATGACAGCATTGGAAAACACTCAAGTATGTCAATTTCAATAATTCGTTATAATTTGACGTCTCTTGGCAAATTTCCAGAATTGTTGTTCAATAGTGATCAAGTCTGTTTATGCATGAAATGTTGATGGCACATTTGAGAAACCTGACGGAATCAATTCTGTATTTATAGCCGTGTTTCCGTACTCTGAGTATAGTTGACTATCTATTCCTATCCACAGTTTCGTATAACGTGCTTCAGAATATTTGGATGTGGCTGATGACATTGGCCAGGCCGATTATCGTTATAGTGCTCTTACGTTAATCAAATATGTCACTAAATCAATAAGAACGAATATCTTACCACTGTAAGAATCTTCATATTGATTTTCACTGTAGAACATTTATTTTTCTCATAAAGATAAAACATGGGAAGAAAAATATCATAGATAACGCTTCTTTTACGTGTGTGTCCATATATCTGTCGACGATGGGTGCGTTTGATTCCGCAACTGATTACAATAATCTTAAGGTCCAACTGGTTAGTTCAGAGTTTGATCATTAATCATCTGGCGAGTTCGATACCGGGGACTTGTAATTACATGGCCGATGCCGGATTTGTGACGAGATGATGGATCAGCATTCGCGCTGTTACTATTTAATTCTAACAAGAGGCCTATAGTTATTAATCACTCTGGGGATTTTGCATGTTAAAAAGAACACCTAAGCTTACTCTGAAGACCTTTAAGTATCGGTATTGGTCCAATTTATCTCGACTAATTTCATTAACGACGTTCGTGTATGTCCTAAATCTGTTTTAAATGTGCTGGTTGTAATGTGCTGTAGGCTATTTCATTAGATGAATGTCGTAAACGTCGCTGCATGTTCGTTTATGGAGATTGCCTACAGCCTCATATTGAGACTGTATGCTACACGACAACTGCAGACCAAGGCAGGTTGTGCTATTTTCGTGGGTTTAATTATTGGACAGTTTTGATGGCGATGTATTTTTTAAGTTAGTTTACTTGTAAGGCCAATATTTACCCAATAAAATAATATCCAGACGGCACCTGTTCTTCATACTTGCCATGGCAAAGGATTGGCAAGTCCAGGTCATTCGACGTGGTGCACAAATGTTACGTCATGGACAATAACATTTTCTATGACGTCAGCCACAGCACCGCAGAGAATAAAATAAAATCAAGCTAATCAAACTTTATTTTTTGTTTTTTGTATACGCATTTTCACTCGTCATAATAAAGTTTGATTAAGGTTGATGTTTTTTAGGAATACACACAATTATTTGGTATTAATTAAAGGATATCCATTTACTGTTTGAATATCATCTGAATTAACTACATTTGTATCAATATAAAAAAGATCGATGTGACCTATCGATTTTCGTGGAGTCGAAGGGAGACGGCATATCCCCGAACTTTGTAGACACATTTCAGTTTTTTTATTGTGCTGTAGGTAATTTTATTAGATGAGTGTCGTAAACGTCACGGCATGTACGTTTATGGAGATTGTCTTCAGCCTCATATTGAGACTATATGATGCATGAATACTGCAGACTAAGGCATGTTGTGCTATTTCCGAAAGTCGTACATCGTATACAAGGGTAAGGTCAAAAGCCGATGGCAGAAATATGCCAACATATTTTCCTTTTTCATCCACAGTGCTTAAACTGTCTTCGTGTCTTTGACGATGATGTATAAAGGAGGATAACAACTTACCTTTTCATAGACTGCTTTAGTGTTAATTTAATCCTGGGCAAAAGCAAACGATAATGTTAGCTTCTGATGTTGACTAAAATAATTCCATATGGACTCAATGACTTTACAGATCCCAGACTTAAGACATTTAATTTCAAGCTCGGACATTTTTTTGCTCTTTGTTGTTGCGTGGAGGTTTAGCAAGCGTACTGCATCTTGTTGTGATAATATTGTCACTTTTGCATTTTGCAACGTCATTTTGTCCTTCAAGGTTTGTTTGTTGTTTGAAAGGCAATGCTTGTGTTACGATACACAAATGTACACAATGCATACTGATGTATCAGATTTATTTATCAGAGCATGTTAGCTGTTCATCGCTGTACATGGTTCTGTCTGGGAGGTTAGTCAACATGTTGTGCAAGACCGTATTGAGTTACGGCTGCTTCATCATGGGATATTGTATATACAATGTATATTTTTAGGAACACATTAAAAGATATAGTTCAAGGATGATACAGATTGTCTTGTAACCTTCCCTCCGAAATGCATATTATGTTTCTATATAAACTCACTAAAAGGTATTACATGTACAACTGAGACGGATATAGATCAGCATCCGGAATATTTTTTTAAGATCCGAGTCCAGATTTGAATGTTGTGAAATATACATATATCATTAAAATATCCAAATACAATTCTACACACGTATAAATGCAAGGGTTTTTAATATAGACTAGCCCACTAAATTTAGGCCGATTTTCAAGAAATATATTTATAGTTTATCGACATTGGAAATTTGGACCCAGCTCTCAGACTATTTTATGTTCGTAGGGCCAGTAAACAGTAGTGTAGGTTCAAAAGCTATGTCCCTTCTTCCTTGCTGTGCATGCATCGGTAAAAGAACTCGGTTACTTTAATCAGATTTTACACCGGAACTTTTGCTAGGATCATTACACTGCGCTCCCTGAAGGCCAGCAACGATCTGTCTAGACGAATCAAACCTAAAGACGGCAACACAATTAACGAACAAACATGCTACCTTTTTTTTTATTGCGTATGGGGTTTTTCTTTTTTTTCACTGGAAGTTCATATGCAAGCTATGTTTTAGCTTCCAAAACTGCCAAAGGAAACATACAAGACAGGATTTGTGCTAATTTCTCAACACGGATGTTGTACATATATTGTCCCGATATCGACTTGAGTATCTTCCATATCGTCTACTATAGTCCTCAAGTAATAATGATATACTGTAAACGAACCTATTTTCGCGTTCTCAAATTTTAACGTATTAGTTAATTTTAACAGATTAGCGCATTAATGAAGTGGTGTATCCAAAGTAAATTTATGGAAAACAAGCAGAAATGATAATCAGCACAATCTTAATTTAATGTAACATTTTGAGCGTGAAGAACACCAAACTAAGATAACCGCTAACATATGTATTTTTACAGTGTTTCAATATAATCCGACGATGTGACATAGCTATTGATGTGTTTCATGTGAGCATTTTTAATTACAGTTGAATTCGCCTGCTCCAATCTATATTGAAGTAGACATATTGAATTATCCATCTGAACAACCTTATAATTTCATCTCATATACATTTTATGTATATTTCTGTACGCTTACTTATTACTTTTACACATTCATTGTTTATATTATTAAATTTAAAATATTAGAAAACAGGAATTTTCCCTATATCCTCATTGGTTGGATCCTTATCACGGGGAGGTCGATGATTTGTGGTATTGACTTGGTGTAACTACTTTAAGAAATAGCAGGGCAGTATTCTTTCCTACGAGTCCGTACAGGTAGGGCGTAAGAATTATACCTGCTGCCCCCATTGCATGATCGTAAGAGGCGACTAAATGTGTGATCTTACCTTTTCTCTTCTTTCTAAACAACTTACTTCTTCCTAATGTCTCCCTTGATAATGCCTCACCTTTGGCGTTTAGTTGAGCGTTCGCCCCTGTGAGGAAGGCTGTGTGTTCTGTCCCCTGCCCGAGACATACCAAAGTCTGTAAAAATGGTAGTTTCTACTCCTGCTTAATGCTCAGTGATTTAGGAGTGGGACGACTGGTTTGCCCGTTGTCAGTATAATGTGACCGGGTGAGGTGTCCTGCTGGGTGTCTTCGGCAGTATGTCTCAGTGAGGTAGCACTATAAAGTCGGCATCAGTTCCGCGCTATCACAAGGAGACAAACACGAACATATCGCAGCCTCCAAAAACACACACGCATACACTACACGCTTGTATCTTGCACACAGGGGAGGCCGTCCTTAAATGGCCATAGCTGTTGATAGGACGTTAACAATGCTAAACCAAACTAAACCAAACCAAAGTTTCCGAATGAGAGAAATATTACCGGGGAGAGCGTGAAGACGGCACGATGTTTTATATACCCGCCATGTGATTATATTGTAAAGGTTTAAAAATACTTAAGTAACTGAAGTAACTAGACCGAGGCTCAGGAACTGTTGCATATATTAGTCGGCTTTATCACCAACGATTTAGTAAATCGAATTCCTATGTGTAAAATGATATACTTCGGCAACCCTACACTATATCACAGCGTGTAATGTGTAAATCAGAATAACCTTGGTATTATATCGCAGGGAGCTATTGTTGGCAGCGTGACAGCTCTAATCTTCGACATATGGATAGCAGTTGGAGCCCAGATATATGGGAAGCGGCCGGTTAAATTAATCCAGAACCCTACCAGTGGGTGTTTCCCCAACAACCTCACGGTAGCAATGAATGCGTCGGTGGTGAACATTTATAACACAACGTTGAATACCACTCCGTACGATGAAGTTGGACACATAAGCATGCCATCAAATAGTCAAGTCACGTGAGAACTACCATTATTCTGCATTTATCAATATATATAAAATGTCTTAAATATAACGATGAAACATATATTCGAAAATTGTATACATTTTTATTTCGTTTAAAAAAATCTATCATTTTAAGTGTTTCGTCATAAGACGTGTACTTTTGGCCATGATGCATGAGGATTTCGATAGTGTTTAAACTTCGTTGTGCTTATAATGCTGTTGTTTTTTTCTCCCGGTAACTTGTGTGGGAACTCTATAATTTTCTTGGAATTGCAGATATTATATTTACATTTGTATAACAAAAATAAGTACTATTTCGTAGTAAAGAACTTACACAAATATACATGATTTTTTAACGCAAATTTTAATGACACATTAATAGGTAAATCCATTGTGTTGTAGGATATTTAATTATTGTTATTTACTGTGATTCATCAAAGTTATATAAATTTTATAAAGAAAAAGATTAAGAAAAACGTAATTTGCATATAAACACATAAATCAATAAAATAAATTGATTAACAAATACAATCCCTTTTATGTGTGTTAGGGTATTTAAACCTTCCTTATTATAGTTACCTTATATAACAAAATTTTGTTATGGTAATAATCTGGGCTTCTAGATGATCTGCGATGTCAAGCGTTTTCAAAAGTCAAAGTTTTATTTTTCCTGTCGAAGCGCAATTCGGGGAGTCAAAAGCTTACTCTGAATGGTCTATTGAAAGCACAGGGTATATATAACTGAAGGTACATAGAGTACTGAGAATCATTATTATTAAGAACTTTATATCACTAACCAAAAACAAAAAATCTGAATAAAGAGGTCGAGATGAGATTTGTTCATGAAATGTTGTTGCCAATTGCTAACATTGATATCCGTTCGGGCTCTATATGAACAAATTGATATCGTCCTCATATTTTTATTCTTCAATCTTGTAGATCAAATGAAGGATTTTTCCTGTACAACATTTCCTATACCTGGTACGGATTTATCGGATTCTTCCTGACCCTGATCATTGGCATCTTCGTCAGTTTGTGTGCAGGTACATAAAAAGAAACTTAATTCATTATTAAAGAGACCATCCGTCGTATCAATTATCACTACGTTCTAAGTTGAGATAACCTCAATCACTGTAATCAAATACTCGCACTATCTTGGAGGTTGTTATTTTGTAAACGCACCGCTAACAAAACTTTGAAATAACACATCACACTTCAGACTTCGAATGGAAATTACCCTTAGACAGTGTCATATTATGTTTCACTAATAGGTGGTGATCGAGGAGAGCCTGTGGAAGCCCACCTAATCTTCCCGATCTTTAGGAAACTGTATGGCCTGAAATCCAACTCAACATACGATTTGGCAGAGATGGATGATAAGGTACGTCTAGCACTTATACAGATGGTTCCCAAATATTGGTTTCTTATCAAGTCTTTTTTAATCGATTTAACAAGTTGAAGAGTTGAAAAAGTATCGGATTACTGGCTATCTAAAACAAAATCCAACAGGAGTTTGATAACATTGTTAATGACGATACTCATATAAACAAGTTGACTGGCTGCCAGCCCCTGAGTTATGATGAATCCACAACTGAATTTTGCTACTTGTTTATCTCCTTCTAGTATGAGACATCCAAGTGACCAAAATTATTAGATTTTTTTTCTCAAAAATGATTTTATATTCTAGAGACGCTGGACCATTCCTATTAACAAGATTAGTGATAAGTGTAACGCATGATAACTAGTAAGAGTGTAGAGGTAAGATAGGTTATGAATTAGAAATGCTATGGTAATTTGGTACGCAGCTAGTACATGTATTTGATGAATGTGGTATCAACTGGCGTGAGACATACTAAGTAACAAGAGTTAGATAAACATAATAGTTCACGTGAGTAACAACTCCTGGAATACGATAGTCACTTTCTATGTCATTTAATAACGATTTATTTCATTATAACAACAAGGTGTTCTTTATGAAAAAACCAAGGAACAGACATCTACGAGTCGATGTGTTCTTTTCCTAGATTAAAAAAATGTCAATGACTTCAATTATTAAGAGAAACTGTTTTGTTCTGATTTGTAGATTCCTCCGACAGCATTGAGCGAGTCTGTTGAGAACATACCATACACCACATCTGAGTACCACAATGAAAGGTCGACATTTTCCCAATCTACCGGCGAAAACGCGAGTGCATTTCATTTGTAGAATAAGCCCTATTAGAAATGATGATCTCGTCAACGACACTGCCTCACGAGTATCAATTTTAGCACGCCACAAAACAGGAAACTTTCAGTGGGAGAAACTATCAGTCTGAGTCCGCCAGATATCAATAATAAATTATTAAGAATATGTTTATGCTAGAGGATTGCTGCTATTATCTTAAAAATTTGAATCGAAAAAGGAAAAATTGACCAAAAACAGATAGGTTAATCCTGACTTAGTCTAGAACATAGTTAAGTTCTAGACCAAATGGACCGAATAATTCCAAAACAAACAACTTTTACCTCCGACCCCGAACATGGTATGGCAAACTCTTTCCAGTTACTCTTCATTGTAGAGGAATTATCACTTATCTAAATACAACATCCAAGCGTGTGATTTCGCCTCCGAAAATCTCGAACTGAAAAATAATATAAACAATGAGAATGGAGCATCAATCGGGTCAATCAAAGCTTCACTGAAAGAACAATACACAGAATTAAGTCAAAACCAGGTGTTCCCAAATACCTACCATGGTCTGAAACATCAAAATGTGTACAACCCATAAGAAAATTCAATGAATATTGAAGAATTTATTTCAATATTAAACACTATAGAAGAGTAATTTTTGTTATCACTGTTACCCTCTTATCACAAAACAGAAAGAAACAAAAATAAAACATTTTCATAAACGCTCATAGTAAAGACCCCAGTATCAGATGCTACTGTATGTCTTGAATTTGTATCGCAGTGTAGCTTTGTATTCTTCGCTTACTTCGGCCTTTGCAATGAAGATAATTTATATTGACAGCAAATACACATCATACAATAAACAGTGATAACTTGTGATAGGCGGAACTACTACCGGAGGAATAAGGTATTTACTGGTTAGGGGCGAATATTGAACTTGACCAAAGTTTTCCTGATCCAGTACACAGTATTTTGAACAACAATGACAAGCTTCCTGAGTACCTCTGTACTTAAACGGAAAACATCATTATCATAAAAAGAAACTCACTCCAAAGTTCATATTTACGATTGAGTTGATGACTGCCGTCTATGCATTTTGGTCTCCTGATTCCACTGGTATCTATCGACCATAAACTTGGTTGTTGCTTTAGGTCTGCTAAATCAACAAATACACTCAACAATTATAGAACAATAACAATATATTTGTTCGCATATTGAACCATTCCCATTACCATTATAACAGACAAGTAATAAGGGGGGACATATTGAGCAACACGGTTTAACCCTTGAACACGCTCACTAGTTCAGTAACGTCGAGCGAGCTGTGTGGTTGATGGTCGGGTGTCTGCCTGTGCATTACATTTGGTGGAAGCGTAGAGACTCTGGAGTATTTTGTTAGGCCAGTTTCGAGTGGTTTGGGAAGGTTCATCGGTACACAGGGGAAAACAACAGTATTACCCAAACAAAGTCTCGGGACGAGCTATCCTGGAAGAGGAAATAGTGTAACAGCTAAGGAATTAAAGCAGAAAATACGGCCTTACTGGCAAGCTAGCTTTTCAAGCAATAGCTAGGGTAAACCCTGGTACGCACTCACTAGTTTCGTAACGTCAAACGTGGTCATTGGCTGGATGGGTGCTTGTTTTCATAAACACTGCTAGATGTGATGCTTATACGTATGTTATACTTAATAATTGCAAGTACGATGTAATACACGAAAACAACAATTTTTTCTTACAAATATATCGATTAATGAATAATTTATTTAACCATATTTTATATTCTTATCTATCTTTTTACTCATCAAAATAATAAACCAGTATGCATGAGCAATAAGAATGTGTTGTCTATATAGTTATTCCCTGACAATATTTCATGATCGAGCAAGAAACTGGTTAACGTATAAAAACAATATATATATTTATACATCTATACATATAAAAATTCAAAAAAAATCGATATGAAGTTAATAAAAATGTGATGAATATGAAACAAGACTGTATGACACGAGCATAAATGGAAAAATAAATGTATTTTTACTTTATTTATAGTGCTCATCTTAAATAATGACCCTGTCAATGATATATAAACAGCTATGACAAACCTTTTACATATCAGAAATATGTTATTGAAAATAAAATGAAATGGTACAGCCAGATATATAGATATTTCTATAGTTGTGTGTTTACTTAAGTGAGACGAGTTCGTTCCATCTCCAGCGCCACATATCGCCGACTACACCGTTATAGCCAGTTTCCCTGCATCTGTATGGGAATCGGCGTTTATTATGGATGCAATACGAATCAAGAGAGGCATTTCCCTTTAGAGCAGCGGACTGTGAAGCTGGAGATTGCTTGTTCGATCCCTGGTAAAAGCTCTTTTTTCTTACACAATGATGGACTTCCGGTTTGATTAATTGATTATTTACCGGCCTAGAAATTGAGGAAATGTTCACCGAGATCAACGTGATGTTTGCTCTTTCAGGTCCTGAAATCATGAATTGACCGGTTGGTTATATAACAATTCACACGTAACCCTCTTACACTTACACTCATCCCAAATTGAAGGATAGCATAGTCCATCATTGTATATGACATGTATTTCTATTATTGGAGCGGGAGCTGATAAGATATCTACACGACGTTCCTGAAACCAGAGTTTCCAATCCAAAATACTGTTCGTTATGACAATAATTCTTCCTACCTTGTTGGTCAGTTTGTAAATAATCATCTGTCAAAATAAAATATACGACAGCTGTCAGAGAGACAGTTTTAGAAATCTGAGCTTCAGAAAATATACTCAGAGGCTGAAGCAGCATTATCTTTCTTTACAAATATTAAACAGATGGAGTTGACGCAGTTGTTACCTCGATGCAGATAGAACATTTACCTTCAGATTTATTCACATGCATTCATAACTTACTCAAAGTGAGGCTTGAAAGAATCGATGGATTTTTTGTTGTTATGAATCATAAATGAGGCAGAGTCA
The DNA here is from genome assembly GCA_032359455.1 of Chlamys rubida. Classification (NCBI taxonomy): domain Eukaryota; kingdom Metazoa; phylum Mollusca; class Bivalvia; order Pectinida; family Pectinidae; genus Chlamys; species Chlamys rubida. The sequence goes on from JAUMHH010045111.1 coordinate 10,324, forward strand.
AACTTGGATAATACAAAATCTGTCATTCTAACATACAGATGATTGAGTCTTTTAAATGTCATCATTTCTTGCATACGATGAAAATGCTTTATTGAATATAAAATTAATGTATCCTTATTATTTATTTATATCAAGAAACATTTCTAGAAATCGATGTTACATTATTGTACTAGAATATGTATATTTGCATGAACTTTTTTCTTGATAATTAAAACCCCGCTTCCCCAACCTAAGGATATAACCTTCAATAAACCTATTGAAGTTGATACAATATCTACGTGCTTTCTCGGGATTTCACGTTGTATCTGACTGATGTTATGAAGGCCAGGGAACAACCTTAACACATGAGATTTTAAGAGATGCAGGTCGATGTATACCATTCAAATTCATTGAAATTGTATAGTCGCCACCATGATCTGATGTTAGAAAGTCTGTTTCATTGTGCGATTTTAATTTCGAAATGTTTGATTATGTCATACATGTTCCATGTGGGCCCGATTACATTACCCCGATAGCTCTTTGACGACATGCCATTATTTTGATTTGACCTAGATTTACATGGCGGGTGTCATCGATGAAGTAGGTAACGCTTACGATTCCCTATCGGCTATTCTTTGTTTAATATGAGAGTCAATGTTTCTTTATTATACTCACTAGAATGCCTTGTGGTTTGTTGTCACTACCCGCGAGGTCTCGATGTGAGGATGTGACATTACTTGGGTTCGATCTAGATTTACATGGCGGGTGTCATCGATGAAGCAGGGACGAGGGACGCTTACGATTCTCCTTTATTTTTTTTCAATTGTGGCCGTGTCAATCTTTCTTTAATACATACTTAAACAATATTGCATTAAATTTTTTGGTCGTCTAATTTTTTGAGAATTATATTATTTACTTACGTTGGCAATCTCTTTCAAAACGTAAATCTGATTACAATATCTCTTGATTTTTGCATGCATAGTTCTACGAACATATTCAAATTAAGAACAAGGGGCGTCCTTTGTTCATTGAAGAGAAAAGGTTGATCTGCAGAAAAGAAGAAGACTGTTGACTCACTGTTTTATGACAGGTTTTAAACAAACCAGGTTATCTAAGTCAATTTATAGAATTTATATTTGTTCGTTTTTGAAATAGTATCTTCAGCTAAGCTTTCATTCTTAGGCCGTACGCAACATGGGGACGATGATCGGAATGCTTCAAATGGTATATATGATATTATACATGAAATTGATAATTTTGAGAAATATTTTGTCATAGGATGAAATAATGTAAGGAATCATTACAATTATAACATGTAAGGAAAATATTGATCAATGACCTATACTGACTTAACGGACAACATGTTATGTTCTTGTTATGTAAACATCCTTTCAGAAGGAGATGTGCACACACAAAATGATAAAAAAAATGATTTATGAATAGTTAGTTAGCCAAACTACTAGATTAATAACACATTAGAAAAGTAAATATGAAGGGAACAACTGAGAGTATAAAAATATCAAAATTTAATAAGCAAATTATATACAAATGTATCATATTACAATGTATATAAAAAATATCTATATATCCTTAGTTGAAATGGGTGTGTCACAGACAAAATACATTACAAATCACAGAAATAGTTAGTAAGGTGTCAAACATTCTAAAGTCTAACAAAATTCCCAGCTATAACGTTTAAAGTACAAGTGATAAATATGCTTTGCTTAACATTAACCCCGACATTTGATGTGTAAGTTAGCATTGCTCCGTAACTCTTTATAAGTATTTGGCAGCTACGGTACAGTTGTGGGATCGCACAACGTTACACGATGTGCAATGTGCGCGCGATGTGCGAACGATTAAAATTAGGATGATTATTGCTTGCGCACATTTGTGCGGACGATGGACGAACGTTGTGCGATGACAATTGGGGTTGTTGTAAATTAGACTTGGATTTTAAGTATATTTCTATAGTCTAGCGACATATATGAGCTGATTTTTCTATCTCTATTTTCTGAAGTTTAGACATGGCGTTTTTGGTGTTTTTTAAACGACTCAAATCGACACATGTAAATTAAAACATAGTGACACGGTCACATATCCAGGTAAACATGGCCACTTTGTACCTGTACCTGGACCGTACTTTTCCCCGTACGGGTCACTTACGTAACACGCTAAGTTGAGAAAATGCAGGTGAAGGGGAGCTATAGACTAAACTTGCAAACAAAAAAATATTTAACGTCCAGTTGTGTTTTCATAACGGTCATACGGTATCACATATCAGCTCTCTTTGTCAGGCACAGGCCAGATAAATCCAAATCCAAATCAAGAATTATAAATATAGACTCCCGTTGTGTTTCGTTGTGAGTTGAAATATTGCCATATTTATCAATATGATGACAATTCCGCTTGTTTATCTAGTGAAAAGTAACACTCAGCAAAGTTCACGCATACTAGAAGGGAGTATTAGTATCACAAGTACGATGGTATATTGACGCCAAGTGCTCATGACGTCACGCTTGACAACAAAACAGAGCACCATTATGAATGGGTTACTTAACGTAATTCTGCCGTTTGCTGCTAGTATCTGGTAAAATTTCCAAACAAAAATAATACAATGTGTGTATTAACGTAAATAATTTACTGTGTGCTGCAAAAGTGAACCAAAACAACCACTTCTTCTGCCGTCACGTCATCTAAACTTCCAACTGAAAATCTACGGCGTGAATAGAAAGTACCGTTCTGACTGAACATTACTAAATGTGAAAATATTCAAATGTGACGATAGAAACATTTCGTATATCTTCAGTTTTTATTAAATGAACAATTCTTGATATTTCACTGGTGTAAATGTATTTAACACATATATATTTCTATTTATGGTCGACAATAATAATTCGAGATAGGGGGGGGGGGCGAAAATTATATGCAACCTTTGATTAAATATTAATCGCTAAAAGAGCTTCCACGAGACATGTGGCACATTATCTACCATGTACATGCCGGATTTACGTGTAATATGTATATAATGTTAAGAGTTTCATATAATTTGTAGTAAACCTTGGACGAGCTATGGGTGAATTCCATAAATTTGATCAAAAACTAAAATTAACTAAGTAGATTTTGATGAGTTTATTGAAATTTTGTGCCAATATAAGCAGTTATATGTAATTAATAACAAAAAATATTTAGGATTTAAACTACCTGTCGTACATAAAGTATTTCTAATGCAAACTATTTGAGCAGTTCGTATCCAAGTTTTCTTTACATTGCTATCTAATCAAACTATCGACAGACGTTTCGCCACTATGATCATGTCGAGGATATCGAGCATTGCAATATCAAAACCTCCTTTTTATTTTGTGAAGTGAGGGAATCTATGAAGTAATGTACAGTAAAGTATATGTTTGTAATATAATGCAGCACTACAATAAAGAAAAAAGGTAGTATATATTGCACGTATAAGAGCAAACGAAATTAGAAACACGTTGGTTGTTATGTTATATAAATGATATATAAAACAAGAAAACGAAAACTGTTTGCAAAATTAAATAATGGGTCATTTAAGAATCTTCACATTGCATAGATTGTTATTTAAACCAAGTTTTTTTATTTACAGAATAGTTGACACTGCTTCAACTTAGGTCCTGTCGCTAAGTGTGTCAAGCACCTGCATGCTACTCTTGCCAGTATCTTCGTCAATCCCTTCACAGATGAGATCCGTGTTCCCAAATGTAATCCTGACCTTTGCACTCCTCTTCTTGCCGAGGGACGTGTTCGGCATGTCCACAACAATTCGTCCGAGATAGGAACACCCTTTATCCGTGACGTAGACAGGGTCTTTTCCAGTCGACTTGTAGATATCTACAGACATTTTGGTAAGGTCTCCATAGACAGGATTGAGCTCAATATCTTGACCTTCCCCAAACATGTAGGACATTCCTATCTCGGCAATCTTACCGAAGCAGTCACCGCAGTAAGTCTGCCCTTCGATAAGGAATCGCTTTCCTGGAGGATCAAAATTGTCCACAAAGTGCCTGTAGGATCTAGTACCATACGTAAAATTAGAAATGCGTTCTTTAACAACATTTGGGTTATGGCCATAAAGCACGGCGCCTTTGAGAACGGAAAGTGCAGCGTCCTCTGTAACCACAACACGCTTGGCGGAAAATACTTCAGTTAATGTTTTTTTTATGACGTCGGAATCCGCAAATCCTCCTACTAAAATGATATCTTCCAAACCAGACGCATTTGGCAATGACAAGAGATCATTTAGATGCTTAACTATCTTTGTGACGACTGGTTCGAAAAATCCCGCGACGATTTCTCTGTTCATGCGTAAGTGACCGTTTTGTATGTCCACTTTTCCTGCATATTTGGACTCAAAAGTTAATTTGTTGGTTAGCTTTGCGCCTTTGTTCAAATTCTTATACACTTTCTTCAGGGATGACGGAAGTGGAATCAATATTCTACCTTTTATATCTCCTTCCAAATGACGTTTCTTCATTTCGATGGACCTCTCTAGATCTAGGTAATCAGCTTTATAGTTCAAACGTAGTTCCGTCAACACATTTATGCCAATAAGTTCGGAGATGAACTCGAGAAAATTGGCATTGACCTTCATTCCTCCCCAGGCGCCACCACTGGCCTGATGGACCTCCCTCAGAGTCCTGTCTTCCAGTACTTGTCTAATTGTGATGTCGACAGTACCACCTATAATAAACGAAGCAGGGAATGAATTAACGCGTGAACTCGGTAAAATGATCGAGTTTGAGAATGAGTTGGGAAGAAATAAGTATCATAACATACTCTAATTCCAATAGTTTTGATGTATGAATAAATGTTAAAAAACAAAAGGATAAAATTAGCAGCAGTTGTAAAGAGGGATTTTCCGACAAATCTCAATTTGGCTGTTTAGTATGTGATATTGCAAGCACTGGTCTCTTAATCCAGATAATTTCAGTTCAAGAAAAAATGTGATATTTTCAGAATTGCTAAGTGATGTTTTCCTAAAAAAACGATGAAAGCTTGTTTCCAATCTATCGTTTTAATTATTTCTTTGCATCAAAGTCATAACGTAAATATTATCTATTTTGTTTCGACACAGTAATGTTACGATAGGAAGTACCTGAAACCTTCGGTTCAACATATACTTGTGTATATGATACATTGCTTTTACTTATTGCATACATATTATGGAAACACAAGTGAAGAAGAAGACAAATGTACGACTCTTACTCGGCCCTTGAATTAACGACTTACAGCACCAAATCGCCTCAAGACTACATCCCTATATTACTTTCGTCCATTTTGGGGCCCTACATGACGTATATGTTTTCGTAGCTGTTTGATAAGGAACAAAGACATAGCAATGGAACATGAGCCTCCGTCTATAAAACCTCAGGATAGGTGAAAGTTGGATATTTCTTTTAATTGCTTTATTTCCATGTTATTTCTCTAGTCACATGTTTCATTAACTGTTCTTTGTGACGTGCCACAGTCGTGATAACAAGGGTATTTGAAAGCCTGTAAATCCAGTGTTGGATCGAATTATCGGAATGTTATTTAGATTTTGGCATTAGATATATGGTGTTGGATTTTCATAGATTAGATAGACCGATAGGTGACAAAGGTACAAGCACTTTGTTATACTGTTACAGTTTTCTCAAATCAATACACTATACAGAATAAAGGATGTATCCAATATGGGGGATTCCAAATTGTTTGTGTGAAGAAAAACAGAAGTAAACAAACACAATTCATGTTTACATCAGGCAGTGTTTTGTTTTCTTCGTAGAGGTGGTAGCCATATTTTACCTGTACACACAATGTTCGTCACTGTCTTGAATGTCACAACATTTATAATGAAGATATCATTTCGAATACCAGTTTAACAATAGTTTTTTTTAAAGATAATGTACTCTCTAAATGAAAATTAAGAATAAGTGAGGAAATATACAACACCTCCCAGATCCACAAGCATATATTTAGTTCCCGGATCATAAGGTGCCAGGAAAGCAGAGCCGTCTTTATCGATCTTCCGTTGCGACAGTTTCTCCTTCGTATAGATTGATGCAGCTTCCGGTTCCAGAGCAAGTACTATCTGGCGTCTTTCTATACCAGCCTACAATACAAAAAGATATGGTATAGTACGGAGATACAACTCTCTACGTCAACCAAATAGTAAAACAGCTAACACGACAATATAACAGTCTTAAAACCGCAAATTCAACTAAGTTCGAAAAAGAAAATCGCGAAAGTGAAACAACTCAAAGTTTTGTATCTTACCTGTTCAGCACTCTCCCTCATAAATTGTTTAGCTGAATCTCCCCAGATAGCAGGCATGGTAATCACCCATCTGACCTCGTTCTCTCGGACAAGATTCCCGTTGGTTTTCAATGTCTTCGTCGTTTCATCCCGGAGATACTTAATGCATTCCGTGAACACTAGCATGGCAGGGACGGCATGGCCTTGCTCGTCTTTGATTTCAGTTTCTCTCGTTAACTCCTGTATATAGTTGTTTGATAATGGAATCAATAATACACTTCCTGACCCAATTAGTTATACATAAATTAGATAAGGAGACATATTCAAAATGGAAACGCAACGACGAAAGCAGACACAAAACAACAGCGGACACCAAAATGAAATACAAAACATCATTCAGTTATTGAGAAAAACGAGAATGAATACTGGTTTGTAAACAAACCTGTATTACGAACCCAAAATAGTTTAAACAAGAGCAAAATATGGGAAAGGGAACGATTTACATGGAGACTCTCAAGTAGGGGAATAAAACCTGGCATTCCGGAAAAATAAGTCTTTCCTTTTTAAGTTATGGCACGTCCTCATAGTGAAAATTTGGGTAGTGACAATAAAATAGCAAGGCATGTTAATGATCAAAATAAAAAGAACGACCTTCATATACCATATTTCCCAATCAGATCATGATGGCGACCATAAAATTTCTCTATTTTCTTAATCAAAATGCCGCTTTTGCAACCCAGTGTTGTGCTTTTGTCTCTCAACAGTGGGCATCATGGAAGTCATGGTATTCGGGGCAAGTTATTGAATACAACCTCCGTAGGTTTGGGAATCTTACTACCAAGAAAGGGAAAGTTCACAATCAGGAAATGGAAGTCGTCACAATGAGACAAAAGCAAGACCCTAGAAGGGAAAAGCCTCCTGCACTACTTGAGGTGTTCACACACAAATCTTTAGCTAAAAAGCGTATTGGTCAATAGCTAGTACACAATTATCCAGAAAATCTTGATTCACAAAGCAGGCTCTAAAATAGCGGATCAGATGTGATATGCAACTCTTCACACAAAAGTAACCAGTGCGGAGAGGAAACATAAGGTATATCATCTAGGTTCACGTCAGCGTTGAACGTGATGACAGTAAATACATTGATACCTAATGATTACATGTATATAGTTATTTCTTATTATGTGTAAATTTGCAGGCTGTGCCTGCGCACAAAAATTCCGTGATGAAATCGACCTCTTCGGATAAAAGAACAATATTTTCATCGTTTAAAAAATGGTTATTGTTTATGTTATTCTGGATTCATGATTTCCAGACTGCTAGCATACTTTTTATTTTAGAAAAACCAGTAAGAACCTGTTACCAGTTCCGCACAAGGACGTGAGCCTGGATAAAACATACTTAAATTATTCATGAATGAATATGAATCTGTTTCTATAGTATCTCTTACGTCATCTGTATGAAGTAGCATCTTGAAGTTCTTGAAGTACCGATAGCCGTGATGGGCGTTTTCCTCAGCCAGTTCGGCGTACTGTTCTTCTGCCTTATAGCCGAAAGCAACAAATGTTTTATTTGAATTAAGGAGGAGACATGTCGGGGTCTTGTGTGACATCACTCCTGCTCCCTTGGTGCTCTGCCATACTTTCGCGTCAATCTGAAGAGGTATTCGTTCATAATCTCCAACAAATGAGTATGCAACTCCTGAGAACGTGGTTCCAAAATCAATTGCAGCAACTAGCAACTTTGCAGGACGTTGTGAACTAACGGTGCACAGTCGAAGGTAAAACAAAACCAAAAAATACCTTATATACTACAGCGTCTACATGCAAGGGCAACAAATATACCGCAGTGTCGATACTGAACGACACAATATACCTTAAAATTGACCATGCAATAGATGTATACAGAACTACATGGCAGATCATATGCAATATTATATTGCAATATACACGTAAAATTACAAGACAAAGTCTCATCTTTGTGACGATTTTGCTTATTACTACATCGTGTCAAGAGCCCGGCACCTTTTCTTCAGTGGTAGAAATCTTCCTATTTCTACTTAATTCATAAAACACAGTTATAGGTTGCAGGACAATATAAGGGAGTTATTATCTTTTGAAATACCAAAACATGTATTTATTTTTTGTTGGAAATACAACACTAAGCGCCGGGACTCTCTGCCTAAGGAAAATGTACCTCCAGGCAATCATTCTGTATTATTATTGTTGCTGTTATGAATGTTTTATTCAGTTTTCAACAAAAGTATTCCATATAAATAATGTAGCCATGCATTTTACAGAATTGTGAAATTCGATGAAACAAAACCTTTAGAGTGTATAGTGTTAGATAACATCCGAAGAGAATGTTTGATAAAGTGATTGATAAATGACGCATTAGTTGTCTATTCTATTATGTCAAAACAAATCCTAAACATGTTAAATGGGTTTTTTTCTGGTTCAATTGACTGTATCTTTGATTTTTTTTGAATACAAGTTCCTATACTTACATAGGGTTATAGTCGATACTAAATACAAGTTCCTATACTTACATAGGGTTATCGTCGATACTAAATACACGTTCCTATACTTACATAGGGTTATCGTCGATACTAAATACACGTTCCTATACTTACATAGGGTTATCGTCGATACCACGTTTATCCGACACTTTTTCCTTGTTGGTGGAATGCTCATCTTCGCCATCGTCGCTGGTAGAAACGACATTGCTGGCCATTTTGATCAGTTCTTCTCTGTGTCTTTAGAAATTAGATGTAATTGTAAATGTACATTATCAAATGTAAAATGACGTCGTGAAAAACTCGTGTTACATGCGCTTGCGACTTGTTAAGTGTCCCCTGCAAAGAAGATAAAGAAGGAAAACCCCAAATCTCCAGGGGTCATGTTAGCGTCTATTCGTTCCCTACCCTGCACAGGGAAGGCCACTTATTCAGGTTTATTTATGTTGCCTTATCGCTTGTCGTGTCCCCCAATACGTAGTATGACCTGGTATCATATAAAACTGTCAGGTCTTACTGTTTACCAGCTCTGACATGTTATTTGTACTACCTACACTTTAAATCGATGACGGTCATCCATTACAAAGTGTAAATATATGTGACCTAAATAAACGACATTCCAACTCAAACAGATATTGTTTTATCTTATTATTACTCCAAGTGAAATAGTATAGAAGATATGTCCCTGACAAACTTCTCGGACGATAGGACGGAAAGACGGACGGACGAAGTGTAAACAAAACAGAACATCACATAATCCAGCAAAACATATCCTACCTCTCAGAATACATGATACAATTATATGAAGGAAAATCTTAAATATCCTTTTCGTTTAAAGGTAAATCCAACATAACAAGGTAAAAAATCTTTTGTATTATAACGATTTACCTCATCGGATAATATCCTTATACCTATATGATATTATTTCCAAATATCATTACCCGGGGGAGTTTGGATAATTTTCGAAAAATGCTGAAATGCTAAAGAGCAAAAATTCAGATATAATTCAAAACCGGTTACCCTATAAACTAATCACTCGGAGGTATGGTAAGTGTATATAAATGTTGTATAATTATCCCAATTTTCTGCAATTACATCGGAACCAAATGCATAGTACACATAGTAGAAGGTGAATAATTTGTGTACACAAACCCGAACGTAAGATGTCCTTTTACATCTAACATCTTATTGAAAGTACATTAACGATATATTTTCATTGATTCCTAAGTTGCATAAATAGTCTTACGTACCTGAAAGCCCTGTTATAGTCACCACAGTGGACTGGTATTACTTGCACATATACATGTATGTTTATTTGTTTACAGTTGACGTCACGCGGCATCGATGATTTACGTACGCGGGGTCATAGTTTACCCATTCTATATGACGCTTTAAACAAAAAATCGTAATTGAATATGTGTGACCCCGGAAGAGGTAGAGAATTGTTTGGCAAAATCACACCGTGTAATAAACTCGAGCAGTACTACATGCTAGCGGGGTATACTCAATATTGGGTATACTTAAATCGGGCAATCTCCAATGGTCACCACCTCTTCAGTCTTGATATTTCTTACAAAGTGATAACGACTAGCACTAAATTCACTAGATTATCCAATATAATAGATCTCGATGTGTACGTCTATTTTGTTCCATAACTTAAATGGTACCTTGGAATGAAATAATGAAAACACTCTCAGAAATCGGAGGTTACGTTTCTTTAGCGAGTAAGCATATGATATTCTTTGTATCTGTGTTTACATTTTTTTTATAGATATAAGATATCTCTATTTTAAAATACTACTGTGTGATAATGCAATACATCTTAACTTTAAAATCGTGCATACAATTCGTTTCAATACTTCAGTAGTTTGAAAATTTAACAAAAAGGTTGGAAGGATTTTTGCTTAGATTTTCCTCAAGACAACCTGCTTCCATCCCGATACCCTTTGAAGAGTAAAATGTATTTTCCAAGTCCTCAAAATTCTATTGTTAAAACATTTATCAAAGAAATCAACAGCATATTATCAAAATAAAATATATATGAATGGAACACTACAAAGTTCATAATATTATCACACCTAACAAACATTTTAAGACTTAATATAAAAATGACCCTTTGACACATACTATCAAAATGTGTGAATGAAATTCTTATATTAACTATTTAGTATGAAAAGATTTATTGTAAAAAGGGAATAAAATATTTTTTATAAAGTAGTATGCCTAACTTATTTAAACCCCATTGGAAGAAAGAAATGGGATGATGTTTTTTTATTTTGATGAAGAGAGACAAATCTATACCATTTCCATTTATAGTTACTCAAAATACAAAATTGCAATGATTTAGTAAAGAATAAATAAGCATATCTTAACTACTAGTTCATATCTGTTTAAATAGGCCTTGTTGATTACCCTTATCATTTACATTGTAAAACTGAAAAGGAAACAACAGTCCATGTATTATAGGAATGCTGATTTCGAATTTCTACTAGATTAGCTATTTACTCCAATAGCTTTTAATAAAAAAATCTTGTATCTTTGGTTTCCATAATAAATGGACAAAAAGTATGTAGATAACCTAGTAATTTTAATTATAAAGCCATATATTTATATAAACAAGGCTAAATGTCTGCAGACTCACATATCAATTCCAGCTCTTTAAAAAATAATTAAAGAAATATATAATATAATACTCAAAAATCTATTGCGACAGGTAAAGGTGTTACTTATCTGAATTATTTTAATAATGAACGGGAAAAATTGGATAGATTTTTGCATTCCACATAGCAAACATATCGTTCATTACATAAAATAGTATATTGTTGTAAACTCCCTGGTAATAATTGTAAATATTAGTCTCTTCACATACAATTTATGCAACTGAACTAATAGTCTAAAGACACCTTTCCCTTCCTTCCCACTTCTTTCTTGTCTCTTCCTATTTCTTAATCTTCTTTTTGTTTCTTCTGCTAAACAAGGTATCAAAGTACATAAAATCAACTCCATTGTTAAAACGTTCACTTCAAAATAACTGTTTGCTTTATCGAAATTTCACGGCAATTTGGTGGCAGTGATAGATAATAAATATTTTGTTGAATCGTCGGATACAGCTGTTGCATCTGACTAAGTGCAATGTTCCTGAAGGGAGCGAGGCTGCGAGGACATTTCTTGGTCGTCGTGTATCCACCCAAAATATCAGCAAACCATATGAAATTAGCCCGATTGATAGCACGGCGCCCTTATACAGGGCCAATTTTGACACGATGTCACCGTAACGACCGCTATAATTCAGTGGCGTTTATCTTCCTTTTTGCTGAGTTTACATTATGTAAACCGTGGATATTAGCAATAGGTACGTTACATTTCGATACCAAACTTTTTTCAATCAATACACCAGATTTTTGAGCTGAAAAGACTGAACTAACAGACATACTGTAAGCTGATTTGAAATATGTATCCATCGTTTCTGTTTTGGGGTTGTTTTTAAGCTTTTTACTTATGTTGAGGTACAATAAATCATTTTGAAGTGACGCTATAGTGTCATCTTAAACATATGAAACTCACAAATGATGCCCAGGGTAGTTTTAAAAAATACGACTACATGGGAGAGGGGGGTTTCAACCAACATTACACATTAGATCGCATTCTGAATCTTACATCTTAAAAATGACTTTCAGCCCGAACGGATTAATGAATCAATGAACAGAGAGAAATAAACCTTCTGAACAGTAAAAAAACAAATAGCAGATTAAAGTTTAATAAATCTAAGTAGAAACCACACAAACAGGAGAAGGAGGTGTTTTTAAAAAGCACCCTCAAATATGACAGAAGTATCAAAGTAAATATGACGGTAAAATTAAACAACACTCGAATGCAAACGGTTCAATTTTAATAAAAGATAATCGACGCAGAAATCAAACAAATCTTTGTTTGTTGGTGTCTTCTTAATTACTCTTGTATGTTGGATATTAGATATTCACGGGTATATATCAAAATTAAAAAAGGTAGCTAATGAAATATCCAGTCACTTACTCATTAGAATATTCAAAACGTCTCACAAACGAGTAAATCATACAGTTCACGCAACTATTATAACATCTTTTGTATTTTCAATAATCAACCAGTTGGTGACTTCCCTTAAAAAACTCTTGGATGCAAAGCTTCTTCGTTGATGTTTGTCCATTAACAAACATTAAAATAATTAAATACTCATAAATCGTCTAACCTTTCAAAAATGTAAACCCTTCTAATCTAGCATGCATATTTTAAAATATATCTAAACAAACTGTCATGTATGTATGTACAAATTCAACAACATAAATTGATTTTGTTGCATTATTGTATTAAAGGATTGAATCTTGCTTTGGTCGATTTCATGGGGTGATGAATTGAGTTGGTCTTGAAACAAATTTAATGAACTGCAAAGCAATTTGGATCCTCCCCACCTAGGGACACTTCGTGTCAAATTTGATCATTTTAAAATCAGGAGTTAGGTCGTGTTAAGATATTGTTGACAGACAGACAACGGACGGACGGACGTCGCGGTACAGAAATAGCTCTCCTTGATCTTTCGGACGAGGTGAGCGTTAAGGATAGGGTGTCAAACACCTGAAAAGTATCGATATTTTGCCATGAAATATATTTGGTATTCATCGGGAATCCATTTAATATCTTCTATATAAATATAGCAATAGAAAGAGTTTACTACCCAGAGGCGGATCCAGAGGTTTTTGGGGGCTT
>JAUMHH010045222.1:0-23820 GCA_032359455.1 Chlamys rubida
ACTTTTGATATATTTCCATGTCTGTGTGCGGATTTGCACAGGGGCAAAATGTCTGGGGGCGTTTCTGTTTTGGGTCAGCGGTTTTGCTTGTAAACTTCCGGTTGTCAACTTGTTGACGTTGTGACACTCCAAAATGCCACTAAACCTCCCAAAAAAATCATTTTGTAGACTTTGAAAGGTATGTATTTATGAATCTAGACAGTTGTCACTGGTTTTGAATTTCAAATATTAAAGTTATTAGCTCAAATGTTTGGTAATTACATATAGTAAAAGATTTAGTTGTGCGAGTCCTGAAACGAGTTCCGAACCTTTGCCCGAGGTCCAGATCATTGAGATGATAACTGGGGTTATCGCCCCGGCTTCCAAACGAAAAAAGTTTGGTCAGCATATATGGATATCTCCATATCTCACCTCCATAACATTTAGGTAGTTATGCACCTCTCTCAACCGTTGGGCATATGCTTGAGGCGTTATTGTTATGTAAAAATAAACAAACAGTCACTGCCTCAATCAACTTAGGCCTTGTTCTTTTCAGCTGCTTTTCCTTGACGTCGAAACCGGAAATTCTTTTAGTGTTCTAAATCAAACTCGGTGATCTTTCAGGTATCCGGAATAACGTGAACTATATAATTATTATATAATTATTTATTAAAACATATAAATATATTGCTATTTCATAATGATTGTAAAAAATAATAAAAAAAAGTGAACGGACACAAAAGATTTGAGATGGTTAGAATGTTCTTATCAAGACAATTTTGTTTGTCCGGCTCCGCTTTCGAAATTTATATCTTCAAATTCACCGGAAGTTGCATGTTTGCAAGAGTATTGACAGCAATTCGACAGATTACTGTTGACAAAGTGGCTGTAACATTTAGTTTGATATTCATCAGTTAATATGTTCAAAAAGTAAGTATCGATATTTCTTTGTCGCGTAATGTAGACATGTTTTTTAAGCTAATATTTTCCGATATTGAGCCGGCACAACATTCCCGCATGGTAAACTTATTAGATATGAGATACACCTTATGTTATTTATATTCTACTGTTTACAAGGGTTTCGTAAAGGTTTTTTTATCAGAAAAGAGTCATTTGTGAACAGGATTTGATGAACACGCATAACTTTGAATACTACAAATAATTGTTCATGTGTACTGGTGTATCCATTTTGTATCGGTAAAAACTCTCTGTAATGACTATTGTAAAATACTTCAAATGTAAAGAATACATCTCATTGCAGATTTGAAGACAAGGAGTGTGTAACAGGGGTGAACCAGGCCAAGTCTACAGTACAGAAGGGAATCAGGGCACAACTTCTGAAAATTTATCCTCACATTGCAGATTACATAAACCAGATCATACCAAAAAAAGGAGATCTTAAAGTTGTCAAATGGTATCAGTTTTTCTCTTTAACATAATTTCAAGTCTACCAAATTTGTTTACACAGTGCACGTGGTAGTTATCCTTAATTGTGGTATTGTTTGTCAAATAATTGTCATTTAATACTCAGATTTTCCAGTTCCATGAGTTTTGTTGTGGAAATATGCGTACAGTTGACAATAACAAAATGTTCTAGAGAATTCACTCTCCCATATTGGTTCCGACAAAGTAACTTAAGTAGAGCCTTTAGAGTAACATATATGAGATAATACTATGCTATATGAAATAATGTTTCTGTTTTATATGTCTCACTTATTCAGAGAAAAAGTTTAACTGATCTCACTATATTGCATCAGAAAGGTATGGCATGTATGATTCCTCTGTCATGAAATTTTAAATATAAGTGAACATTTAAAGTTCAATTGTTTTAAGGCAAATACATAAAACTAAGATATGCCATGTGAAATTATTACAGATAGAACATTAATAATATGATGAAATCGGTCTGGAGCATGTTCTTTTGGTTTATTTAAAAAGGTAAAATATCAGTTTGTTTTTAAAAAAAATATAAAATATTTGTTAGCTGGCTTTGAAAATAAGCAGTGAATTGCTTTCACGTTGGCAAGATAAAAATGCTGTTTGTTTTCCTGTTACCCTAATTTCCTATCTTTTTGTGCCGACACTAATATTTTAAGGCAATGTCAAAAGAAGCACTTGCTGCTAAAGTCATGATCACTCTCCTGTATAATTTGAAAAATAAAATGCATTACCTGCCTACCCTTATTTTTTCAGACATCCTACAGGAAATTTTTTTTTGTTTGATCTTACATTTGCAGTCTAAAGTGTACTCATTTAAAATAATTCATGCCCAATTCCTATCACAAAATTGATAGATTTTTTGTTCTCTTTCAGTCGTGACCACATAGAAATACTGGCCAGTGTTAAAGGAGAACCATTGTTTTTTCGTCATAGAGAAGACAAATATGTACCAGCTCTAAAGCTGTTACACAAGTGTAAGTCTAGGAGCTGTGTAATATAAAGTAGGCTCTATGGTAGTGACATCCATTAGTTATAGAAGTTGTTAGAAAATATATATACAGTCAAACCTGTCTATAATGACCACTCAAGGGACCAGTCCAAAATGCTTGCTATAGACTGGTGGTCGCTATATACAGGGTTCTTATTTTTAACTAAAGTGTTCGTTTACAGAGCCCAGTTGGAGTCATGTTTTTTACATATCCTCTTACAATTTAAGATGAAAAAATAAAAGTATATATACGTACATGTAACATTTAAAATATATATATATATGATAGATCTTTTTTTTTTATTAGAAAAGTGGTCGTTATAGACTGGTCGCCAAAATCGATGATGAGCAAGTGGTCGTTATAAGACATTTTCGGGACCAAAACAACTGGTCGCTGGTCGCGTTGTGGAGGTGGTCGCAGTAGACAGTGTCAAAACATAGTAAAAATGCTTGGGACCGTTTCAGAGTGGTCGTATTGGCAGGTGGTCGCTATAACAGGTTTGACTGTATCAGATTATGTCTTACTACCAAAATACATATCTATCATGAACACATGACGTTTTAGACATAACATTGATTTATTAAATAACATTTCAGTTACAGAAGGGGATATGTAAAATTAGGTTCATCTTTAAATGCAAATATTATCGAGGTGAAGCATTAATCGATGTATTCATTAAAACACTGTCCAAAATCATAGAAATCAAAAAATTAGTTCCTAAGTTATTATTATAATAATCTTATGTAATCGGGCCTGCTTCGCTTTGCTGTGTCTTTAATTTTCTAAACTAAACAAGGAGTTGATTTGTTTTTGTTTTACTATTTGAGCTTATTTAATGACCCAAATATTTATACACTGTAATAACACTTGGTAAGGGTATAATGACTGCAACATAAGTAAGTAGGAATTGAGACTTGGACATTAGATCCTATTGTCTGAATCAGAAGGCATAGTCCCTGTATGCACTATGTTTAATCAATTTAATGAAGCAAACAAAGACGATTTTCTTAGTTTGAAATGCATTTGCTTATGCTAGTTGAAATAAATCATAAAACATGAATTGTTGTACTATTGTAAAGAGCGATCCATTTTGGTTCATCCTCACTTAGTCAACATGGGCCCATTTCGCGTATCCAGTTCAACCAGTTGAAAAACAGTTGAACCTGAAAGGAAACAACAGGTGCAAATCTTAGGCACATGAATATTGAGGGGTCCAGACGTACCTGACTGAAACTAAATTGCTGACTATTGCTAGTTTGCATTATTTCTTTATAAAACAAAGTCAATCCAAATGAAGATTTTAAGATACATTATATAATTTAGTGGACGCTTAAAAGAATTCTTGATAAATTCTATATTCTCCGAAAATTTACATTTTTTAGCTTTGTATACAGTTCGGTCCAAGTGTGTTTTTTATTTTACCGTGAAATATTTCTGCGCCACCTGAACCGTTTCAACCCGGATACGCGAATGTAACCATGTACGTAAACGTTTCTTGGGTAAAGTCTGGAAGATCTTCAGAGTGTGCATGTGATAAGTGATGGCAGCCCATGTTCTATAGCGAAGGACATATGGATTACCTCCCTTACATCTGGCTGAATACATGCAATTTAATACAATTACACACATATTTGCCAGTGTCTCACTGCTTTAATACAACAGCATGTCTTGCATTTACATATGAAGAAATTACACTCTCAATGTGGCACCTAATGAAAAAATAAATACACAAACTGGATACATGTATAAATAAAATTTGTATTAAACAACGTATTGCTAGGTACATTTATGTGCCTCATGATAATTCTTCTCAAATGAACAGATCTAGCACTTTTATAAGGGGTTAACATGGACGAAATGCTTACAACAATATATCCTTCATGTATCTGGTAAAAAAAATGGAAGTATTTTAAATTGTTTTACAACACCCAGGTTAACATGTCGCAAATCAATATGTGTGTTATCCTTGAACACAAAAAAAACCATGAAACATGTTCTCATTCAATTAACATATTATAATATCTAATTCATATTCACTGAGGAAATACAGAACAACACAATACACTGAATAGCGCAAAGATTTGTACGTTAACAGAAGACTGACACGATAAATGTCAAACAATTAGAATAAAGAGCCTTCTAGCATCACATCCTTTCCATTAAAATACGTGTCTCATTTGTACCAGTCATATTTAATGGAGTCGGATTCTGTTGCACCAAACATTGATCCACTTCCAGCGAACCTATAACAGAGCATCACAATCCCAACTATATGAAGGACCCAAACGCTTACTAACAGATCTTCAGTGGATTTTAGACTGAACGTTGCACGTGTTCTGCTGTACAGGTGTTGGATGTTGACAACATTTTTTAGGGACTGATTCACTATAGCTTGCCACACGCTGATCACCAAACCAATTATCATATATATTATACTCCTAGCTATGACTGCATTAGCCTTTGATTCAAAGGGTTTTCTGGAGACTTCATCCAATCTTTTCGTAACATTTGTTTTAATTGTGAAAGTCTTAAGTTTGGGTTCTCCTTTTTGAGCTGTGGTAAACGTTCGTCTTCGTATTTTTGGTAAGCAGCTTTGACCCTCTTCTCCGGATGCATATCAGTTTCTGGTTCTTTCACACTGAAAACGTTAAAAGTCAAGTTATGATTACTTCAATTCATATATATTTCAGAACTTCTATATCTACACTAATGATCTGGCATACTTATTATTGATAACAAAATACATTTATTCTAACACTTGTAGGAGTCTAAGTATCATAATAATTTAATATTGAAATACTCCATCGTGTGTCCAACACATGTGAGAAGATCACTTACCTTACTTATTTACAGATAAAGACACACACAATAATACTGATTCTATTTACTACAATAATCTTGCACTGGTAACCATGATGGTGTACCTTCTGATATGGTATTAGATTTAATTTTAATAACGTCTTGCAAAAGCAAGGGTCATATGAAGACAGAAGACCAGGGAAACACTGCCGGAAAGAGAAAGAAGTAAAGAAAGAAAGCAGACAGGATAGACAGGAAACAAAAGTGTATGGCCTATTAACAAGATAGATGGTTTTAATAGTAGTAATTATTTTTTAAGAAAAAGTTTAAGCCAGCTTTATTATAGAGAAAGCACCATTGCTTAAGCTTACAGCTACTTTGTACCAGGTAAGCTAAGAAAAAGAACAGCAATGAAAGAATATTGAGCCCTCATACTACCAGTCTGACACTTACCTAAGTACTGAAAGGGCATCCTCTACACTGCGAGCCTCTCCCTCCGTTGGAATCAGTCTGTTGATATTCTCCTCAAGCGGTGCCTCTTCCGGTAAGGTATTAGCCTTTGCTGTGGCAGCTAGTTCAATAGAACGAAGATTGTAAATACTGTGAAAAATCCTTCTTACTTATGTTGCAATTATGTGTTATATTTAAATTATGTCAACACTACCTGTGTACTATCTTAACAAAGCTGTGTTTTTATCAGTAAAATGATCTACACCTGCTTATCATTTTGATGTCCAAATATGGTCACTCTAAATTTCACTCTAAATACGGTCACTCTAAATTTCAAAGTCAAGCACGACACCTATGTGAGCTAATTTCATGAGATATAAACCATAATTGGAAAATTGGAAACACATCATATTATTCTACAACATTTGATATAGCACAATAACTTGCTAAAATAAATCACTTTCATAAAATTCATTCAATATGTTTTGTACAATTCAAGTAATATCAATATTAATACAATATGAGGCTTCCACGGGAGATGCTTTACTGTTGAGGGGTAACAACTAGCAATGAGCCACCATTCTGAATTCCTCCACATAATTGTGTTCCTGTTTATATATAATATGCTAGCATGAATGCTGGAGGCATAGCAATTTTTCCACAGGTGTCTGTGCATTTATTTTGGGATGATACAGAAACAACTTAGGGGGAGGGGACTTTGTAAGGTCTCAAATTCACCCTAAAATGTCACTGGTATATATATTTAGTGAACTGTTTTGTAGCCATGGTAGAACTGTGCTTCTAACAGCATTTCTATTTTTCATATTAAAATACCACCCCATATGAATGTTACAGAGCAGCCGGTGTAGCATTCGACCCAGACTAGCTTATAATCCACCTTGGTTGGAGGTGTGGCTACACCAACCCAGACTAGCTTATAATCCACCTCTGTTGGAGGTGTGGCTACCCCAACCCAGACTAGCTTATAATCCACCTCGGTTGGAGGTGTGGCTACACCAACCCAGACTAGCTTATATCATAATCCACCTCGGTTGGAGGTGTGGCTACACCAACCCAGACTAGCTTATAATCCACCTCGGTTGGAGGTGTGGCTACACCAACGTTAACCCAGACTAGCTTATAATCCACTTTGGTTGGAGGTGTGGCTACACCAACCCAGACTAGCTTATAATCCACCTCGGTTGGAGATGTATAGCCAGAAAAATACATGGTAAATTTTTAAACTACAATAAGGTACACATGACTGAGAGAAACAACATATACCTTAACCTTAACATATCTGTTAGAGAACACATCAAACATACCATCTGCTATTCTCTTTTCCGTCACAATCTGGTTTTCTATTTGAGCCCTTGTAACCTTTGAAGGCCCTCCTGAGCTAACTTTTGACTTCATGCCTTCCATCTCTTCGTCATGCAACTTCTGTAACTCCTTTTTTCTGTCCAATTGCTCCACCCTTTTCTTTTCTTTTTCATCCTGCATTTTCAATTATATCAATATATATCTCATTGAATCTCGGGGATTGACTCCATTTCTATACAATACAATTAAACAGTATCATGTATTGGTACAGTATATTAACTAGTCTGAAATTACTTACTCGTACTGCACACATATAATCTGAAATTTCTTGCTTTTACTGTACAAAGTCTGAAATATATCTACCGTATTACTATACACAGGTTTAAATAAAGTCCAAAATATACTCTTTCTTTCTGTACAAAGGTACAATTAGTCTAAAATACTGCCCCTTACTCTACGCACGTAAAGTTAGTCTGAATACAAATGTATGTCAGTTTCTGTACATCAGGAAGCTAGAGTGAGATTTTTTAGACTATTTCAGAAAAAATGTGTATGGGACAAAGGTACACTCAGATAACCCAGCACATTAAAAAAATCCATTTATAACCAACCTATGGCATTTAAATCAATGAAGATGAATTTGATTATGTATGGTTTCTAAACCTGATGATTTCATGACTTCTGGCCATGGTTTCTGTATTACTTTAAAAAAGATGTATGCCCAGGTATCTCTCCGAAGTAAATATATTCCTAACCTTCCGTTGTAATTTCTTTGCGTTAAGTTTATCATCGTCTCTCCAATATTCATCCTCTAGTGCTTGGTCCTTTTTCTCTTTCTCTGCGTGTTGAACGGCTGCTTTCCTTGCCTTTGCCTCAACGGCCTTGGAATTTTCTCCTTTGAATTTTTTCGGCATATTTTCAACTGTCTGTCAAAACAAATTTAAAGCTGCAAAAGAAAAATAAATATAATTAGGATGGGTAGACTATAATATTACAAATACATCTGCAAAGTGTTAGGTGCAAACGTATATAATTAAAGGAAACAACCTCTTTTGTCAAAATTTGATAATTTTTTTAAGTTATTAAGAAAACCTATATTTGTGAGGCATATAAGATATAGATAAGATAAGATAAGTTTATTTCTGGTTCAGGCCTATACATAAGCCCTCTATACCAGACTCAAAAAATACATACAAAGTATTATTATGCATAAAATATAAATAATTTGACAATTATATGATTGCAGCTCTGTAACTTAAAAAAAAAAACAAAAAAAAAAAAAAAATGCTGCTTCATCCACGTTATGCCATTTAAGAGTGATTTTACTCCAGATGTTACTCTTACTTATGTTCTCTGCACCCGTTGAGTAGGTAATGACAAAATCAAAGGCATATGCCAGTAGAACTGTGGATTAGCTACCTTCTTTTATAATCAAGACGTGCAGGGATTGAATCCCAGTGGAGAAGTGAAGGCAAGATGTTATTGAAAAAAAAAGAATAACAATAATAAGTACATTTCTTTCATGGTTTGCTATATACTAAGTGGGCAAGCACCTTCAAGAAAAAAATCTTCCACCAAATTAACAAATACAATGTAGTTACTACAATAGAAAGTGACAATTTTGTTATGAAATAGATTAACTGGCTTGATTTGGTTTTATATTGTTTAACATCCTATCAACAACTGAGGTCATTTAAGGATGTGCTTCCATGTGTGTTGTGTCAGCGTGCATGTGTGCTGGAGACAATTAGCCATGGGTCACCGAGTTGTATCATGTAGGTATACATTGCATACAGTATTCCTGATAGCCACAAGGCCTCATATGGATCTGTCTGTATCTGTATGGACACACTGCTAGATCCCAAAACTGGTATAGTTGCAGCAGGGAGAGAGCTTAGAATGTTAAGTCGTGCTGAGCTTTTTTTGATCATATTTTCCCAATGTGGGTACCCCATTTAGGGTGGCTCCACACATCGTCATCAGTGTCCATTTTCGTGACGTACTTCCGGAAAAAGTACAGCTCTGACTCAATTAACTCGATCGAAAAGTGCATTTACACCATGTCGTCCTTAAGGTCATTGGAGATGGTGATACCTGAGTTTGGTAGGTCATTGATATGGCAGAGGAAGAGTATGGGTCCAAGGATGGTTCCTTGCGGCACAACAGATTCCACTGGTACTTCCTCCGTCGTTTCCCCCTCAAGTATCACTCGGATAATAATCAAGTAACTGTTACCCAAATATAGAATTATACCAATGATGGATTATAATTGTGACCAACCTGTGTCACAGGAGAAGAAAAATGCACAGCCAGTCCAGGATTCAAATCAGGGACCATTGGTCTCTAGAGGGATGCTCAAATGAACTGGACGGATGCTCTAACGAACTAAACTACTTGGTCTCTGGTGATTAACGGAGTCAAGGTTAAAAATCCCAACATTATCAGACTATTCCATGCTGAGGGGTGTAGGATAGGGAAATTCCACCAGAGGGGTTTTCAAATTTGTTATAACCAAAGGCTTTGCCGAGTGTTTTGCAAAATTTGAAAATCCAGAGGGTGGAAAAAGAACCTGGTTGGTGTCTGAAAAAAAGGGGGAATAGTGTTAAAGATGTGCATTGATTAGGTTGCCTTACAAACATCAGCTGTAGACAATTTCCTTTTAGCTCAGCGTTAGAGCATTGGGCTGGAGCGCCAAGGGTCGCAGGTTCGAGCCCTAGCGATGGCACTCAATAATCTTTATCACTATTCCTCGTCCTACTATATGATCAGGTTGGGCACAACGGCGCATATGGGTAATAAAGTGAAATAAAAACACATAAAGTTCTTATAAACACCTAGAGCAAAAAAGGACATCATTCTTTCAACATAATCCAATAAATAATACAATGAGGTACAATCGTGCACAAACATATGTTAATTCAGTTGTCTAAATCTTTGTGAAAATGACAAATTGTATCACCTCCATTGCTTATAGTGTGTTGTAGAGTAGCTATAAATAGCACAAAGAAAAAATCATGTTCACCTGTCCAAGTTGCACTGGATGATCCCATTAATTGACTACACACTGAAATCAATGGAGAGCAATTAAAGTCAGTGATATGGTTTGTCATTTTTACAAAATGTTAGACATCAGAATTGATAACTTTTTGTGAACAAATGTACTTCATTGACGTGTTATATATTGGATTTAGTTGAAAGAATAAAGCCCTTTTTAAGTGTTAAAAAGAACTATATGTGTTTTAATTTCACTTTATTCCCCATCTCAGTAATAAAATTATTACTCGAATGGGTAATTGTTACCCAAATGTAGGATTATTACCCATAGGCGTCGTTGTGCCCAACCTGTTCAATAATATTTAAAAACATTCACACAGATTTTTTTTGTTTCTAGTTCAACTAAGTTGGGAAAATATGAAACTGGTTATAATGTTGCCCAAGTTGGATGGAAAGTAATACATACACGTATAAACCAGGAAAACTTTGTCTGATACCATTCTACTATGTGCAAAAAAATTAATGTAAAGGAATAAAAAGCCTTACATAATTTGTTTGTTAGAAGTTGATTGAAAAGAGCAAAAATACTTATTATACGTCGCTTTCTATATACATTTTTTTCTCTCAGCTATATAAGATTAGTTAGCACTGAAAATCTTAAAGATGACCACAACAACATGCAATAACACTGTAGTGCAGTTCCGGACTGCATGTTTAACACAAGGCTACATCATAAGTTAGTAGATATCCGTTTCATGAAGGATATAAAATTTCAGCCATTTTCGTCCAAATTTATTGATGTTTTCATTGCAAACTAATTTTTGTTAACACCAGAAGTATATATACATGCCCCCTTCTATTAATGTACCATGTGATCAACAAATTATGTGGATTCTGTTCCTGAAACTTGTATCGTCGAAACAACAAATTAAGTTTTCATGTTCAGGTATGATTTTCAAAAAGTGCAAAGCAACAGGAAGTACACTTGGATTATATCACATGCTTCATTTGGTGGTGTAACTGAATGCATGCTTGATATGACTGGAACAAAAAATATCTACACGTAAATTGGGAAAAAAAGAAAATATTTATAACTTTAAATATGATTGATGTAAATTTCAGGAATAAAAGAGGTAATCAACAGGGAGCATGGAGGTTTTGTCGGAGGAGAATTCCTCGGACCTTTCATCTGTAGACACCACCAGTATGACAGATCTGGCGACGGTGAACATCGGTGGTGCCGTGGGGGATTTGTGCGAGGGTGAAATGGGGGAATCTGTGGTGCCCACAGTTAAAGAGGGCGTCATGAGCAACGACAGTGTGTGTGCAATAATAAAAAAGGAAGTAGACAGTGAAGAACCCGCCTCAGAAAATGTTCTACGATTAGAATCCGGTATTGCTGATGGTTACATTATATTATCCAGAGAAGCTGCAGGTATGTGAGCTGGTTGTTGTAAAGATTATATCAAGACTCAGTGTTCACATAGGCTGGACTTGTGTTCCATCCATTTGTTCAGCAGGCTGTTTTAATTTAAGTACATGTATGTTTTAATCTAAGCTGTACAATACTTTCAATTTGAATTTCATCAAAATGCATTGCAATTTAAACTTTATATTGCAATACATTTTGATGAAATACTTTTATATTGCAATTCATTTTGATGAAATTTAAAATGAAAGCATTGTACAGCTTAGATTTTCAACAAAAATATTATGTCTTATTTAGAAATATGTCCGAAGAAATAAGAATAAAGCAAAAAAAATGACAGAGTTCACTGTAGTGTTTTAAAATATGTGAGTGTAACTATATAAAGTTCTGACAAGGGTTGGTGTACTTATTTTATGCCTGGATGTCAACTTTTGTCCAGAGCTACTACAAAACAACTGTTAAATGTATCTCTAAAAACCCTGTCAGCAACTGTTATACTCTGCTTTGATTGTTAAGGAATTCAAAACAAGTGCTTGAAACAGAACAAAATATTATTGAGGTTAATTCATTGCAACCATGAAATGTGCATTTTGCAGGAAAATAAAGTAACAGCATCTGTTTTGTAACACTGACTGTAAAAAAAATATTTGATTTCCCTCAGATGCTTTTAACCTTCTTTTAGCTTTAACATTTAGTTCATTTTATTTTCTCATTTACAGCAGCTTTTAAAAAATTCCATGAGTATTTGTATAGAATTATTATATAGAAATGTTTGAAAAAAATATCATTGTGTTAATGTGATCTGAGTAACTGTGAATAATACTGGTTATACATGTCTGCTTTCTACATGAAGCGTCCTTGGGTATGAACTCTGCCACAGCTACTGTTGAGACGACAGATGTCACAGAGCCTGCCAACAAGAGATTCAGGTTCCAGGGGGAGGATGGACAGTCGTACGTCCTCACTGTGGCAGACAGCACCAATGGAGAGAACCCAGACGTGATCACACTGGATGACCAGCACAAGATTCAAGCCACTGCAGCTGTTCAGGTAAGTCCAGTTAGTTGTTTAAACCATTATTGGCTCATAAACTTAGAGGTATGGTTCATGTCAGAGTTTCATTTTAACAAAGTTATGAACATTTGCACCTCAGTTTTATTTTCCTTTAATGATAGGCTGAATTCTAAAAGACACGAAAAATACAAATATCGGGTATGTACAGAAAAACTTCATTATAATGCCCCTAGTTTTATTTGTCACCCTAATCACCACCAACATCTTTAAATATGCCATTTACCTTTCATGATCTTTGTTCTTTTTAATCAACCAGATGGAAGAACAACAGCTTCCTGTAGCAACAGCAATGGCTTCCACTGTTAATGTTCCGTTGGTGACGACCACACCATCTGTGTCTGAGCAACTCTTGGGACCAGGAAATACTGGCAAAAAGGCCCTCGGCAACTCTGACGTAACTCAGGCCTGGTTTACCACCCGGTTTGATAAGGTCGCCATGCAAAGTAAAGGTAGGTATATCACAAGGATAACATATAGCAAACTCACTGAGTAAAGCTATTGCCTGTATATAATTTCATTGTTGTAAGTAGCCATTCACTGTTCCATTGACATGTAATCCTAACTTACATATGTATGAAATAAGCCTAACTGTTTGTATCTATGAACCTAAGGAGTAATATACCTGACATAAATAAACCTTTTCAGTATTTCAATTGCAACAAGTCGGGGATAGGTTTGTATACTAATTGTTTTGTCTACCAGTTTTGCCCAGTTGGCTTCTTCGAGACAGTTTTCATTGAGATTTCTTTCCGTTATTGTTCTCAAATTCATTGTGTATCCATAGTGTCACATAAATACAAGAACTCTGTATTTCAATACTTATGGTTTGTTTTCTTTGATTTATTGTAGGAGCCAGCTGGAAGCAGGGTCAGTGGACTAAAGAAGAGATAGATGTTTTGCAGTGCAACATTGATGCATACTGCAGGGTATTTATTTTGTTACAGTCTTACGATAGTGGGGACTTAGTTGTAAGTTTAATAATAAATATCATGCAGGGTTTTATAAATTGCAATTACATTGTATTGGTGAAACATGTGTATCATAGAGAAAAAGAGAAGGGATTTAAAGCCGATTGGTATACCCCTGTCCACCACTCCAAATATTTGACAGTGTCCATCTTGTCAAATCTGAACTGTAACATCTGAAACTTCAGAAATATGTGTATTTATAGCAAGACAAGTGTGTTGCAGACCAGCCAGAGTTGTACATTTGAGATCAAATTTCCAGCAAGAAACTCCAGATCAGTTTTTGGACTGCTTTGAGGGAGCATAATTTATGAAACTGGCAATATTATGTAGTAAAATGATTATGACTAGCTATACTTGTAGAGTGTTTCACATACCACAGTCTTCATGACTTTAACCCAAAGCTCAGGGTCACAGTAAGGGCTTAAAACATTGCAGCGTCTGTCCTACATGTAACTTTATCATTGCAATACCTGTCCTAAATGTTACTCTTGAACTTCTTTTACAGGAGCGTGGTATCAGCGATCCTACTGAAATCATATTCGGCATGTCCAAAGACGAAAGAAAAGATTTCTATAGGACAGTTGCCAAAGGTTTACAGCGTCCACTGTTTTCTGTATATAGACGTGTCACCAGAATGTATGACCAGAAGAATCACATGGGCAAATACTCGCCAGATGAAATGGCCAAACTGAGGGAGTGAGTACTGCTTCAGAGTCTGTGTATTTGATCAATATTTGATGTAATTTATGGATTATGTGTGAAAGACAAAGATAATTTCTGTAAAAAAAATAATTACAAGGCCATACTGTATGAAAACACTTACATTTGGATAAGATAAACATTTTGACTAGTAAGAAACATAAACAGTAATTAAGGTATTTATCTGAAAATGTATTTAAACATTTTTACAAAAATCAGAATAGATGATTGGCTGTAATAAAAAGGCGCAGTGGTTAGTTAGTGATCATTTATAACACTGATTTGTAGTGGTATGTCTTGTGTTGACTCAAAATATTAATAACACATCTTTTGCAGATTACGTTGTAAATATGGCAATGATTGGGCGTCCATAGGGTCTGTGTTGGGGAGAAGTGCTTCATCTGTCAAAGATAAATGTCGGCTGATGAGAGATACATGTAATTCAGGTAAAATCTCTTGTTTATGCATGTACAGAAATAGTGTAAACCCTTATTTTCACCATGACACCTGTTTGCTCCTCAAAATTAAAAAATAAAGAAAACATGATCTATTTGGAATTTTCTTTGTTGTTCAATAATGGAAATGGGTAAATTTAACTCTGTGTTGACAGTTGTAACTTCCTTTATGGAAATTTGTATATTCTTTATGTATCATATTTGATTGAAGACTGTTAATTCTTGCTTATCCTTTCTTTGTGTGATTTACAGGTAAATGGTTGCCAGAAGAAGAACACAGACTTTCATCGGCAGTTTATGAACTTGCAGGTGTCAAACCAGGTACGGTAAATGTGTAAATGTATGTTCATTACACATTGTATATATCTCATTAACATATTGTGTACCTACCCCCATCCTGCAGCATAAAGTTGTTTTTCGAAACTTAATTTAACCGGCTTATATATGAATGTCGTGTATTGGTTTCTTGTCTCTCCACCTGTCTGTTCTTACCTGTCATATGTCTGTTCTTACCTGTCATATGAACATGTGTATGTGTAACTGCCAGGTTACACATACACACAGTCTATTCTTACCTGTCATATGAACATGTGTATGTGTAACTGCCAGGTTACACATACACACAAAGAGGTTACTTTTCAACCTCCTAAAGTATTATGGCCATTGATGTAGTCCTTCTTCATATGAAATCAGTGTCAATTATTGGTATTTCGTAACTGCAATCATACAATCTGAACATGATTTTCAAACATCAAAAGAAAATTGGGAGAATCAAGGCATGGCTAGCAGTAACTGTAAGGGACTTGAAGTTGTATAGGGGGTGTTGGCCTCTGAATCACGGTTATAGTTGAAACAATTTATGAAAAAGCAAGGTAATGTGTTGTAGGTGAGAATGTGACCAGTGGCCTCTCCTGGGCATCTGTAGCAGAGAGAGTTCTCACTCGCTCAGAGAAACAATGTCGAACCAAGTGGTTAAACTTTCTAAACTGGAAACAGAAGGGCGGCACAGAGTGGACTAGGGAAGATGACATCAACCTGGTCATAAAGTAAGTCATCGCTACAAGCTGTAGGACGGTTAGAGCACTGATGACATGTTCAGTTGAATTTGTTTTTCGGGGTTATCTGCCAGAAATATGAGTATTGTCTGTTATTCTTTGTATTGGCCTTGGGGAAATTTGGATTCATTGATATGTCAGTTTTGTTTCATAAATTCAAACATTACCTTAAATACATTTCTTTAATATGAGCAGTGATTATTTAATTTCTGATTTAGAATTGCCAACTTGGGTGTAGCTGATGACACAGAGATTGACTGGACAGAGTTAGCTAAGAACTGGCCAAGGTAAGTCAGTGAAAATTGTGGTATTTAAAATCATATACAGATGTTATACAAATTATTTTAAAAAGTCTTCATGATATTTATTTTAATTACATCAAGTTATAATTAACCTTAATGCGATATGTATGTATCCTTTTCAAAAGTCACAGGTACAATGTGTAAGGTAGCATACAGCCTAAGCTCTAGGTTGGTACAATGTGTAAGGTAACATACAGCCTAAGCTCTAGGTTGGTACAATGTGTAATAAAGCATATCTTTAATACAAATCACAGTGTATAATGTGTAAGGTGGCATGTTGCCTAAGATCGAAGTTGGTACAATGTGTAATATAGCATGTCTTTAATACAAATCACATGTATTATGTGTATGATTGCATATAGCCATAAAGGTGGCATATGTACAGGTACAGTGTATAGTATAGTATATATATGTCCTACACTTATATTTTGCAGTGTACGGTCACCACAGTGGCTACGAGGGAAGTGGTGGTCTCTGAAGAGACATGTACCAGATTATCAGCTGCTGTCATTCTCAGGTACAGACAGTTTAATCTTCAACATGTACTGTTTTATATATGGAAAAGACATTGTTTAAAGACCAGAAGGGTGTATGCCTTTCAAAATCAAGGTGTTAACTTTTAAAAGTTCAAATAGAAATTTAGCACATTTCTAACCTGTTATGAGATGTCCCTTATATTTCTCATATGTATATATGCATCACATATGACATTATATTCCTGTCAGTATTATTCAATTTTTTGTTTCGGTTCATTCCAGATCTGATTATATTTTTGAAAAATGTACACCTACAAAATGTACGAATGAAGAATCCTGTAACATCATCTGGTATGCGACTTTCTCACATTGGATTGCCGCGACAAGTAACGGCCTCAGATATGACTACACTACAGATCCCCATGTCCCTTAACTCAAACCTTCATTCTCTTCCCATACAAACAGGTAAGCAGTACTGTAGAATAAAATAGCACATTTGTTGGGAGGGGTAGGGACACAGGTTTCGGTGTAGAATTGATTTTATATAGAATGAACTCCTTTGGTATGTTATAGAGATACTGACCAGCTAGTGATTTTAGGGACAGACCGGTCATTTTGTGAAACAATATTGCTACAACAATCCAGCTGTATCACAGAACCAGGAAGATTCCATTGTACTTTTTAATACAAAAAATTATTAAAGGATTATTTAGAAATCGATATTAGTTCACTGTAGGCATTTTCAGGACTTGATCTCTGTGTATATATTAGAATGTCAACATCTTCTACACTTTTTCTTGAAGCAGGTACCCTAGACACGGGATCTGTAGATGGGGATACTGCTTTCCAGACATTCGAGGTTCTACATCAGACAAGTTCAGGAACCTTTCTTATCACACAGCCCCAAAACAGTCCAGTTATCTCCCTTAGTGGGGCTGCCATGGGGACTGATCACATCATTGTACACACTCTACCTGTAAGTAATGTTCTCAGGTTCTTCTTTAATACTCAAAGTTGCATCTCATTTAAAACAATGTGTGAAAATTCTTGCAGTTTACAATTTATCTCCAATTAATAATACAGCATTATCAATATATATTGTCGTAGAAAAACTTTCTAAATAAATATTTGGTCATATTGAATGGGCTCTTTGCAGATTCTAACCATGTATTTGTGTGATAAGAACTAACAATATGACTCAAGTGCTATCATTGTATACTTTCAGAGTACTGGGGTATAAATATTTTCACATTCATTTGTATGTGTGCAAATATAATTGGAAAAAAAGTTCTAAGAGAAGGCAAATCAAAAGTACCTTATTTGCAATACATGAAGTCTAGTCGGAAAAATAGGTACATATTCAATAATATAGTTTTTTATGGTGTTTGTTTTCAGACCACCACATTAAGAGGCAACGAGAATGTAACGGTACAGATGAACCCCACACCTGTAATACTGAGTACTGGCCCTTCACAGGACGGGGTGTCCGAGGTGGTGGCTACACTGGACGCCAGCGAGATGACCAGCTCCATACAGCTAACTGACACCATCACAGAATCAGATCCAGGTAGGTCCTACTGTCCAATTCATAGAAAAACGATTTTAAATTAATTTATCATTTATCATATGATTTGTATGTATAGCATGATTTTGTGAAGCATAACCAGGTATTGATCTGATTTTGAAAAGATACTCTTCATTATTATCCTGTACTCCCGATTCCAAGAAAAAGACATATTTTGTAAATAATGATATTTTTCATGTCAATCAAAAGTAGGATACTGTAACTGTTTTACATGACTAACATTTGTGCAGATCTACAGACGCTAAGCCAGGATGGCCAGTTACCAGGAGACGAGGGCGAGATGCCAGGGTCAGGACTCGACAGTAGTCACCAGTTAACCTCTCCAGGTCAAATCATCACAAGTGAAGAAATATTTGAGGCTGAGGTAAAGCATCATCTACATCTAAATCATTGAATGTACCTATAGTTATTGATAGAAAAGTATTTATAGTTGTTTTATTCCTGGGACCAGCATACTTATATGCACACCAATATCAACAAAACCATGGATTTCAGTTATGTATTCAAGATCTTTGTGTTAAAAATGGCAATATTTAATGTATTGACTTTGTTTAATACTGCCACTGTTATTCCTCCAATTAATGAACAAGATGTTCTTTCATATATATTCTAAAAAAATAATCATATTCCTTAAAATAGCTAAAGATTCTTTCCAGCTTTCTCCCACAGTGGTTTGAACCATGCCATAGTTACCAATAATTTCAATAACTTATTTATTTACATAACAGAAGATCAAATAGGTCATCCTGTGAAATTATGTGGGTACAAGGTGTGTTTTAAAATATTTAATGTGAAATTATAACAAAAATACCCAAAATAATGATTGATTTTATGTGTACAATTGGGAAAAGTCTTAAACACTATGTTTATTGAAAATTAGCAGTGGTTCTTCTGTGTTTAGATATTTAGATTATTTGTTAGATGATTATTATTAAAGTGAAACAGCAGTATTTATTGATGTTTTCTTGTAAAAAATGGAATAAATTGCTGCAACTATCACTTGACCCTATACAGGAGACCAACATTGGGAGTTCGACGGCAGACACAGTGGACCTGGTTATGGTCAGTACAACGTCCCCTTCCTTTGTCCAGACCACCAATAGTGAACTCATGTCATCCCTATCAGGTAAGTTTATATCACTCAGCAACGAAAAAACCATGGTGACTTGTTGAATTAGACATGGAGTTGTGCAATACAGCTCATCTGTTATTTATAAAATAGTAAGTTCTCGTCATGGAGGATAAGTCATAGTGAGGAATAAATAAGGTTGTAGAAGACAGGAGCTCACTAAATATAGGTTATGTAGAAAATAATTAAAGTGTTGGAGAACCAACACAATTATTCCATCATTTCGTATTGCAGAGTTATCTGCTCTTGTGAGCAGGTATTGATTGTTACGTCATTTGTTTGTGAGAGTAACGTCATCAATTTTTGAGAAAACAACGTAATTTTCTCACACAAACCAATGACGTAACAATCAATACCTGCTCACAAGAGAAGATAACTCTGCAAAGACGGAATAGACAAAGGAGTCTAACGTCCTGTAGGTGATGGTTGGTAGATGTCTCAGAGGAGTAATATGGGTTATGTATACTGGAAAAGTCTGTGATAGGAACAGTTGTGGTTAAATAAGAGAATGGAGGTCACTAAGTACCATATAACATAATAACACTGGAACCTTTGGTCTTGGAAATATGTAATTAACAAATAGTGTAAAGTGTTAAAGAGACATGTAGTAGTTTAAGAATGGGTCAATTGTCCAGAAACTGTACCCGGTATATGGATCAAATAAAGTTTGATTTCTTTGTCTGTGTTAATACTGAGAGGAATGCAGAGAATATGTTCTTTTCTTTACCATTTATATTTTGGGAGATATAGGTTTTATACCTAATTCATAACAAGTGTATTGTAGATTCAGATGATGAGCAAATATGTATTTCAATTAAGAAATCGATTTGATAATGCTATTGTTCCTTTGTGAGAATTAAAGTCCCTTCAAGTTGGTAGGATATTCATGGTGTTTTGTTGTAAACTGTGTATACAGTAAATTTCAGCTGTCCTGTTATTTTGAGTCTTGATTATAACAGTCCTCTAATCTAATTAAAGTTTGATCTTTGTTTCGCTCCCGTTTACTGATATGTCGCGAAAAAGCAACATATCAGTAAACGGGAGCGATGCTAAGATCTGATTTTAATTAGATTGAACGGTCCTCAGAAAGTGAAATGTGAACAAGTTTTTCCATGTATGTAACAGATGTCCGTTACTTTGTGTCCTGATTATCTAAGACCCCATCAAGATGCGAGAAAGCTAGATTATAGTATGTTACTTTGTGTCCTGATTATCTAAGACCCCATCAAGATGCGAGAAAGCTTGATTATAGTATGTAACTTTGGTATCTGAGTGATTATTTGATATTACAGATCCCATGTTACCGTCCGGAGGGCCAGACTTGATAGGGTCATCATCCGACATGGAAGGAGAGAAATCACATGGTCAGATCTGTGAGAATGACACGGACATCACTAGTTCAGATATCAACGGGGCTGACAGTTAGCACACCGCCCTCAGCTAGCAAGACTTATGTGATATTTATAATTATTAGACAAATGATGATATTATTTTTGTTTCTATTAAAAAAATGGTTTAATAACCACAAACACAATTAATCTGCTGTTCTACTTTTGTTAAATTTTGACTCAAAACTCTTCAACATTAGGGTATAAAGAAGATTAAATACGAAACAGGAGTTTGTTTAGAATGAATGTTTTTGAGAGCATTATTTTTGGTTTGTTATGAAAAACAATGTTAGCAAAGTTCAGCCAGTAACATATATATGAACAGTGTAAACAATTCTCAATGGAGTTTCATCAATTTTCTTACATTTGATCAGACTTCATCCACATCATTGACATGGAAGTGAACTTGTCACGGGTTTGGTTTGCTTCATAGTACATTGTATTGTTATATTACTTTGACATCCACTGTTGACAATATTTAGCCTTTACTGTGCATCTGGTGGGGCGGGGCTCTAAAAGTGGGCAAATGGAAAAGTTTTAAAACTCTACAAGTTAAGCTATGTCTGGACGGAACGAGTGGCCTATGGATTTGTCCATTTCAGACCTAAACTTGGGCAGCACTTAAGGTAGAAATTCCAACATACTATATCAACAGTTATTTGATTAATTTTGTCAATTAATCCTGCTCTGAAATTTTTGTGTCAGAGAGTTGATGTATATTATGGAAAAAGTTCAACTAAGTCCACACTGATGTAAGTGTTATGCTTTGAAAGTATTAATATCGTCATGTATAGTCAGAGCTGTGATATCTCACACCATTCTGTCACAGGGTTTCTTGAACTTCCTTCCATTTGATCTGCTCACAGACTATTTATATCATATATAATGGTACCTTTGCAGAAACTAACAAGGCTGCAAATGATTGTCGTAAAGGATGTTTAATTTTTTTATGCATTTGTGGAGTCGTACATCATTTCAACCATTTCAATTATTCTTACAGAAATAATTGTGTTCAAATTGTCTAAAAATTACACGATAAGAAAAAATAATGGTTCAAAGCAAAACGTTGATACAGTTTACAAGGTAATGTCTAGAAGTAACAATGGACCTTTAACACATGATAAAGAGTCTTTAAGACGCATGGTTTATTTTATCTTGTGCCAAAAACAACTTTATGAAGTGTTTTTATTTGGTCCTTTTGAATTCCAGGATGCTTTTTCCGACAAGTGAAACCCAGTAATTTTGTCTGTAGTGCTAACAAAGGGTTTGACCCAATACAATGTTTTCCAGCGAATTTATAACTTATTTCCTTATTTATATCCAGTACAGGTCATTTGAATGCATGTGATACACATTTGCTCAAGAATTAGAATTTTGTTTTTGTGAGATTCCATTGTATGGTTTGTTGTCTTGTTTCCAAATACCTAAGATCTTTATTTAATAAAGATGATATTTTAAGTCAAATTTGCTGTGATTGTCATTTTTAAATCACTTTTTTCATCAGTCTGTCTTTTTAGGCTACAAGCCCAACTATTGCGTTGTATAGTGGAAAACACTGATTAAGGCTTGGATACTGCAATGCTTTAATTTTGTCAGGTAAAACTTTGCTTTGTTCCTATTTGCAGGTTTCATATTTATGCAATACCATTACCCAGGGTAATATTTTAGTAATCAATGGTCCAGAATAACACTATCAAAAAGGAAAATTTTCATGAAGGAGGGGTGAACCTGGGCAAGATATTAGCAATACAGTCCCAACAAAATTCATGTTGTGTAATATTGTTCCATATCCAATTTTTTTAATGAAAAAAGCATTCACTCAAGTTTTAAGAAATATATTTATTTCCATTTTTTTTCAAGGAAACCAAAAAACCAATATTTCAACAGGCATTTGTCGCAAAGAGAATTTAAATGACTAACACCTACATGGCCGAGATGTAGGGATACATAAATACATAATTTCTTTTATTATTTACGATCCAACAAGATTGAAAAAGCTTAACAATATCTTTGACATGCCGGAGAAAACCGCATCCATACATTGAGCTTTGGCTTAGATTTTCTATTAATATGAATGAAAGAATATTTTTTAAAGCTAAAAGAAAATTCTTAAGTAATGATTCTTTATAATGAACAGAAGTTGAATACTAATAAGCAAGTAACTGGACTGAAGGAGTACTAGATATGGTGGAGTAGTGGTAAGCCCACTTGCCTTTTACCAAGACTGTTGAGGTCCCATCTACAATCGGAATGTGAAACAGGTATCTGATCAGAGCCTGAACAGACAGCCTTGTGGGTTTTCTCATCATGAGACTAAGTACATGGTTTCCTCCCACATTATGAGCTACACACGCTTCCACTGGGCCAACAAGAGTGAAGAATATATAATTTGATAACTAGTTTCATAATAATTGTAAAATAAGTAGTACTATAATAATTAAAATTCAACCGAACACCAAACTTGTATATAACACCCTTTAAATCCTCTTTTCATGTAGACATATGATAACTTTAAACATACATGAAACTCGCATAATGATAACTTTTATCACACATGATACCCTCAAATAGATCTTTATTAAGGCTATATGCTTGCTTATACATTCTGTGATTTGTGTTGAGAGTTACCTCCCTGGAGAAAGTTTCAATCAGCACTAGCCGATAACTAATAATTACCAGAGTGTTGTCAATACATGTTGGACCGTTCAAGTCTCATCAATTATGAAACTAGTTAATTATAATGTTTAAATAAATTTCCCTAAATATTTTCAAAATGATAATTGTCAAAATACACAATGTTCCAAGTTATTGTCAAGAAATGTGCACAATGGTAATGTTTAGGTATTATGAACAGAATGGACAGATTAGAGAATAAAATGTGTATTTTCCATTCTCATGTTTATACCAAGTGCATTGTCATACTACAAATGAAGTGCTAACTACTAAATAGAATATGCCTGTTTGCCACTGCACTTAAAATCGGGGTAGAAAAAAGGAAAATTACGCTTCATTCCTTATAATGGGATACATGGATCTGCATCTTTCTTGCTGACTTGCTACACTTCAGATACATACCATCCTGTTATCTTCAAAAACAGTCAGCAACAAACAATGTTCACCCAGAAAAGCTACCACAGTTGGTAAGTGAAGGGTATCAAGTCAACAAAATGGGTGGAATTTTGATTATGGAGAGCTTGTTTCCCTTGTCTGTAAAACGTGTTATACGGGAGGTCGGGCTTATTATTCCGTCTTTGCGTATTGCAGAGTTATCTTCTCTTGTGAACAG
>JAUMHH010045333.1:0-23812 GCA_032359455.1 Chlamys rubida
TAGACTGGAACAAGCGGAGTAAAGTATCTTGCTCAAAGATACAACACAGTGCCGTGCCGTGCCGTGACTCGAACACGTAAGACATGCATAACCTAGGATAGACATATTAAGAACATATGCAACGCAAGACATACATGCATAAGACACAAATAACATAAAACAAATGTGACTTACATAACGTAAGGCATACATACATAACGTAAGACATACATAACCTAGGACAACTTAGAACAAATTTAACGCAAGGCATAAATAGCGTTGTACATGTACATACATCGTTTAGAACATCGTAATTCTTATATGTGTTTTTAGGTGACATACACGCATCCAAACAACAAACAACACAAAAAACTAAACAATAAACCAATAAATAAAACAAAAAGCAATAAATAAGTAAAATTAAATAAAACATTTGTACCCGTTACCTAAGATTTACATGTAGTCCTACAGTGACGTTAACACTGTAAATAAAATTATATAGTGGGTAATGTATGCCGGGACATGTTCACATCATTTCAACTTTCAACATCTGTAATGAAAAACAAATTCTCACGTCCGTTAATATTAGTATAAATCACAGCATGCATAGCAACGGGAAAATTAACACTTCGCAAAACCTGGTACAGATTGCAGCATGCATAGCGAGGACAAATTTAACACTTCGCAAATTGATGGATTTTATCTGTGAAGGGTAAATGTTTGACTGGGCCAAAATAATGTATACAATAGGTATATCATTGTAGTCATAGTACTATTAAGCCATATTATGCATAATTCAACTAATTATTTAACTGTTCGTGATTTGCTTGACTGTTACAGGACAACAACCTCAGTTTCCAACACATGTGGCGTTCTACGTCCAACTAAAGACCAACGTAGCGAACATTGGGGACTACCAAACGATCAAGTTTGATCACGTTCGCACCAACATCGGAGGTGGCTACAACCTCGTCACCGGCATCTTCATAGTTCCAACGCCAGGTACGTACGTCTTCCACTGGACAACGGTCAGCCTCGACAACACGGACATGCAGACGGAATTGATGATTAATGGTATTAGGTATGGCGTGGCACAGTCGGACTCTGGAAGTCACGCGGACCTCTCGTCCGCATCTAACGTGGTTGTGGCATCAGCTCTTCCGGGAGAAACCGTTTGGGTACGATCAGGTGCACGTCATTCGTCTACAGTTGCAGGCGGCGAGCTTTCCACATTTTCTGGATGGCTTTTGTTTTAATTTGAAGCGATCTTAAACGATCTCTGGGGTTTTTGTATAGATCCTCCCCTTTGCTCACTTCTGTATCAAGATATACATATTAAATTTGTTTCATATAAGCAAACCTGATACAAATAATAATTTAATGTATTTTAAATTAGTTTATAATAAAACGGACCAGGATTCAATATTGTTACGTATCTGTATACTGCGGCCTCCGAAGGGTGCATCTAAATAAAATGTATTCGATGTTTATAACAAATAGTCCGTGCTATGCTCATGGTATAGGTGTGCCGACCATGAATGGCTTGTTTTAAAGATTGCCCTGTACTGTGATTTGTTGTCAATAAGCCTCAGTTTGGTCAAGGTCACACACACCACCACCATACCGGAAACGCTGGCCATGGCGGCCATGTCCTTAATGGCGGCCATGTCCTTTATTAGCATTTTCTCCCCTTGATCAGCGTCAGGTATTCAAAATCATTGTAAAACATTAACATATTTATCACACAAATGTTTAACAAGTCAATTATTGGCTATTTATCATTTTACCTATGCTATCAAAATATCAAAGATATACAAAAAAATATTGCAGACGAAACTGTATGGTCAGAAGAAAGACCCTCCATGTCAAATATCTAGCAACCGTCAGTCATCAACTATCGAATTGGGCGTGACTGTAATCCTAGATGAAAGTCGGATTTTCTGGCGACTGTAAACGTTTGTTGTGTTGACCATTTCTTGTTTTATTTGTCCTACATCTCTAGTAAATCTTTTTTAGTATGTCGCTTAAGTAATAGTGCAATGACCATGGTTTGTGTGTGCAGTGTTTTCAAATATATAGCATAAGGTTTATAACAATCAAACATTGATTCTGATATAAAGAATGCACAACAGTTAAATAATTTTATCACTCCAATAAAGAAAATCTCAACCGAACGCAAATATTTCTTTTACGTGTTATCACTATAATACTGTCACTATGGTGTTATAAAGTATTTGTTACACTTTATTTGGATCAATTATCACGAGAAATACGAAGCAAGGAGGCACTTAATTAAATTTGTCGACGCAGCACAAGGACGAAGGAATAAATGACCGTACAGCAGCTTTTGGATGGGCACCAGAAGGGAAAAGAGCAAGCAGAAATTTCCGCCGCTGCGCTGCCGGAGCGAGCAACGGGACTACAACGGTAGTACTCTGGTATGGCTTCGTTAATGTCGGTAGAGCACCGGTAGCGCCCCGTAATGGATCGGCGGCTCTCCGGTGGCCTCAATGTGTACCGTGCTGGTACCGATGTGATACCGTAGTACTACCGAATACCACCGAAGTAGTACTGATGCGCCGCCGATATTCTACCGTTCTTAGCGATGTGTAACGATGTGTAACGGTATCGTGCATCGGCTCTTACATCGGTAAAACAACGGTATCACAACGGGAACGCCGGTACTGCATCGGTATTGCTACGGTCAGTTTTGATTTTTCAAGTACTTTCTCGCCGGAGCTCTGCCGATCTTCTCGCCGTTGTTAAATTTTTTCTCCGGTTTAGTCCCGGCGAGGTACATCGATAGTATGTGAAAGGTTCTTTAAGATAAGGTCGACGCAGCAAAGCAATCAAGGTAAACGTTATACTGCACCATATGGCTCCGGACTCATCAGAAGAACTTAAGGTCTAAAGAATAAAACATAAAGACTAAAACTAGACTGGTGCATACAACGCCTTTATAATGTTACAAAGGTTAAACGTTTGGCTAAAACAGAAAATGAATTCTGAAACTAATATTTCATGTAGATCGATTAGAAAAAATAAATTGCCATTCCAATAAGATAATGATCAAGAACATTCTAATTGACTACATAACCCATAAAATCAATCGTGCTTATCGAAAGTGTAGATGAGGCAAGAAAGTCTCAGTGTGAACAATGCCTTGGTAATAAGCAAACGTCCCCATGTGAATTGTAATCTATATGGAGATACATTTCTCATCATGTGCCACACATAAATGTATTTTCTGCTCATAAAACCCTGTTTCGCGTATGGAACCTGGAAGTTTTTTTGCATAGCTCGGTCAGAATATTTATCTGCTTCATAATGTATCTACAACGTATAGTCAAGACTTATTGCATGTGAGGTATTTATACATATATCAACGACATGTTCTTATATTAACAACAATGTTTAACTATGAACAGCACAGAATTTTAACGATTTCTTTTTCCTATTTCCAGTAATTAAAATAGACTAGGTATAAACGTATATGATAATTACACACTCATGCATGAGTATATATTGCCAACTGAAGAAAGAACGAAATATTGAAAACATTAGTATAACAAAAGGTACGATATAGGTTTTGAAACAGGTTCATAGCACAGAATTGGATCCGCTTTTAACAGAGTTACTAGATAGTGCCACGCTCTAGTGATTTACCACTCATGTGCATTAACCTTCCTTCATTCCTATAAATAAAACATGGCTCATATATATAGTGTACCAGACGAGACACTAGACCCTATCTATTTCAAATGCATAATTTATTATGATCCATTTTCCATTATGATCGGAGAGTCCGGCATCATTCAGTCAATTAGTACATTTATACATTATACAATCATGCTTCACTACTATCTCAAATACGTATAAATGTGAATTAATACAGCGCAAATTATACAGTACATATATATATATACAAATAAAGAATTCAACACTACGACTCTGTAGTGCAAATTATACAGTACATATATATACAAATAAAGAATTCAACACTCCGACCCTGCAGTGCAAATTATACAGTACATATATATACAAATAAAGAATTCAACACTCCGACCCTGCAGTGCAAATTATACAGTAAATATATATACGAATAAAGAATTCAACACTCCGACCCTGCACGCATGATAAAATTAAAGCGATAGTGTAGAGAGTGACTCCTTTCAGTTTAAACAGTATTGAATCTCCTTTTATGACTTTGGCTCAGAAATTTTGCTAACTTAGACAGTTAAACCATGAAGTCTGCCTGTTTCAATATTTAACGTATGCGATGACAACCGAATTTTAACAATTTGTTTTATATTTTGGAAACCAATAGGTTTAATTAAATACTGTCAAAGACATAATAGATAGCGATGTCGTCCGGTTTCATATAACTGCAAAAGAAAGAAAAAAATATCTAAATTAGTCTAATTGTGTTATACATGGAACTCCAGTGTGACGTTTTATAACCTATACTGTAATGAATCAACAATTTGTAGACAGCACAAACTTACAAGATGATATATGTTACACTTCTTGAGATCCATTATTTTGGAAGTATTTTCTGATAAACCGTTTGAAATACTTAAAGATAATCATTGTTTTTCGTCTGTAACAACAAAACAACTAATATCTAATAATTGCTCCAAGTTGAATAACCTTCTTATAGGGAACCAATTAAAAATAATCAGTTTTAATATTTAAATTTCTTTCCTGCAAAACACTATCAGAACAAAAATGTAAAGAATGTCAAATTTCGATAAATTCGATAAGTATTTATTTTAGGAAATCGGTGTGTATCAAACGATACAAATATGGTGTCACAAAGAAAATCACGTAACAACGCCACAACCAGAATAATGCAAGCAATTTGTTTCGTCAACGATTGCCGTGATTATATATAGTTGCAAGGCTTATAATATACCTAGGTACCTTCTGTTACTCTACTAATGAAGAGAACGGCAGAATGTGGAATCAGTTTTTGTGCCCTCTACTTGGGAACACAAAAGCGACGAAAATAAATCTGCTGCACCTATTGCAACATTTGAAAGCTTATATTATATTTCTCTTTTTCCTTCCTGACAATATTTTTGTTTACTAACGCCTCGCTTGGAACAACCTCGCTTTTGGCCATATTGTTGAACGTTCGCCCAAATAGGGAAGGCAATGGGTTCTGTCCCCGGGCTTCAAAAACTGGCAGTTCTTATTCCCTCCTAAAGGTTCTGTAGTCGCAACAATAGAAAAACCTGTAGTCACTAAGTCTGACCGAGTGGGATACTATGCTGGGTGATTTTGGCATGGTATTTCAGCGCGGTAGCTCTCTAATGTCGGCATCATATCCGCGCTCTTGCAAAGGAGGCAGCAGATATACCAACATACCGCCTCCAGTAGACATGCACGCATATATTACATAAATGCAGGCACATCCTTAGATTACCTTGGCTTTTGATTGGACGCTTAGCCTAATCAACCCAAAATCAAAATGGCCGAACGAAGGTATGCTATAATTCTTTCCTACACAATCAATAATCAGTAGTAATCAATAGTCAGCTTGAATTTATGTGGTTATAGTTTTGGGGATTGTACAGAAAAGGTGGGTGTGTATACGTTTTCTGGTACATGTAATTATGAAGATGACAGGAAACGATCTTAGTGTTATGAACATTGCGTTCGTATCTGAATCGAGGTAGTTTATATCAAACGAAATTGCCGTGCAGTTTACCTGTACACCTAATTAGACTGATATGACTTCAATCAATGGCGAGACAATTGTTAGGTTTATGGCGGGAGAAGAAATAGTGTGCAAGAAACCTTGGAGTCTGACGTCGCTGTGACAGCTCTGCATGAGGTTTTCTTTTGTCACGGTAAACAGTACAATCCCATCCTTCTATGAACTCGAAGATATAGATATAGAGTGGATATATGATAGGAATATGTGTTCAGCCTTTCTTTGTAACGTTTATGCATCGATTCTACCGTCGCATCAATTCTTATAGGATTCTAATACATGCTTCTGCATTAAAATAACGCGGACACACGTATAGAACACAGCTCGATGTAGACGTACAGGTACTGTTTGTGTACATAACTGCTCTGTTGTTCATGGTCTAATATGACCACATTTATACGTCGGTGTCATCGACAACCTTATGTTGTTTTTTGTATTTTTTTTGAGGGGTATGATAAATGTACTGTCTGGGAACGATAATGATACATTCAGCTTGAAAATCTAGACCAATACTGCTTAGTCGATCACCTGAGGTATGTTCAATAAGGAATGAAGCATGTCGCTGATACTTCGGTATTCTTTTTTTCGTTTTTTTTTAACATTTTCAGAGAGGGAGACCATATTTCCAATGTCTCAAATTTTCTCCATAAAGCCACAAGAAAACCCATATTTTGACATCATTTAATTTGAATGGTAACGATCTGACATCGAAATGCTTGAGTTGTAACTCGCTTCTTCTAAAGAATCCCTTCAATGAAAACAAGAATGATTCTACCCAACCGTCAAACTGTATGATATGTTGAATAATGTTAATAAAAACATTTCATTCAAATTATTCAATTCTTTCCATCTGACGTCACACACTTACAGCGTGTCTATGTGCTCTAGCGATTGACAGCATTTTTTCATTATTTAAGCGGGAGACATCTCTGTGATGGGAGAGTCAACCTCAGGTCAGTATGGATGATACAATTGAATGTCCATATCTATTGATCAGTTGATGTACCATGTAGAAATCAATAA
This sequence comes from Chlamys rubida, assembly GCA_032359455.1. Classification (NCBI taxonomy): domain Eukaryota; kingdom Metazoa; phylum Mollusca; class Bivalvia; order Pectinida; family Pectinidae; genus Chlamys; species Chlamys rubida. Next base: position 6,722 of record JAUMHH010045333.1, read on the forward strand.
AGTATCACTGATACACCGGATGTAAGAATAGTATAGAAATAGATACGATGGAATATAAAACCAGTCGGTGTCAGAATTCTGAACGCCGTCGTGTGCTTATCGTGTGATGTGATCCTTTATTTTATTATCGAATTCTATCAACATAATAAACCTGATATCTTTCAAATTATGACATATATCAAAAAGTATCTTTTCTCACAGTGTAAAACTATCCCATTAGGCATTGACCAATCAGAAGGTACTTTCTTTTCACTGCATTCGGAGTTTGACATTTTCTGTTAAATGGCATATAAATCTTAAATATATATACAATATTGTGCGTATGTAATTACGCAGTTGTAAATATTTTTATCAACAAATCTTACCACATTATAGCAGACACCAGTAGAACTGCTTTGAGTAACCCATGAAATATGACGCAAAGACTAGTGTTAAGTGTGACGTCATCACAAAATGGCGCTAAAGATTACGCTATAAAATCCCGTATAATAGAATCTCTCACATGAAAAAAATATCAGTGCTGCCATGCCATGCTGGTAAAATGTAAACATGTATATGGCATTCTACGGGAAACCATCAAATATTGATTATTCTGATCCACCGGAATTCTCAAAACGAGCTCAAATGAGTCGCACTTTTAAGTCGCCTCTTAACACGTATCCTCTTTGGAACACCATCTTATCTTGGAAAATATTATTTCTGATATTATTTCTGATGTAAAATTTGCAAAATTTGCTGTGATGCTGGTACATGTATTCATTCATTGCGTTATTTTTTTAGAAATTCATCAAACCTTTGTGGATATATAAGAAGGTATGAGCAGAAACGTCTATACTACAGAGATTGGCAACTCGCGCAGATCTCGTAAACGCACGCTTGAGCCTATTGTTATCGAGACACGTCGCGAGACTTGGGTTGCGGCTGCGCGATAAGGCGGAACCGGCTTCTGAGTGTTTGTTTTGATAGCGACGATAGTGTTATATACGTCTCTGGTATGAGTATATATATAAGACACACGTTCGCTATATGTTTAATAAGATTATTTTAGATGTATAATTTATATCAGACCATCATCAAATATTTACCTGTGTTTAGCCTGTTCAAACTTCAAGATATAATTATAATAGCTCCCAAAAAAGTTTTAAAGGGAACTAAATTAGATTTTGAAATAGAACATTTTAAAACAACACGTGACTATTCTACTTCCACATGAAAACATTCCCGTTAACTGTACGTTATTAAAATAATTTCTGCCTTCACAGATGTAGTTATGATCGTGATATATTTACAACAATTTCACGAGTAAATATGTTGATGTCGGTCGACGTAATGAGCCCCCGGCATATACACAATACCCTAGTCCATCTTCAACTCTATTGATTGTCACCAGCCTGTAACACGCCACGGTCGCTGCCTTCATTATATGGCTACCGAGCACTCCTACCTGTAGTTAGTGTACCATATTACGCATGCTTATATGGCATTTGACAGTATGCAGGTCAATTACACACATATGACGTCTCTGTTAGAATATCTGCGATCAGGATCGCAATGTTAAACAACTTTTTCACGTAAAAACTCAAGATGGATCTGGCATATCGGATATTTTACTGGGTTGAATGGTTGGATGGTTGCTGTGCCAATGGACTTGAACGTTGACATTTTTTTTAAGTTTTAGGATATGTACAGGTGATTTAACAAAAGCAGGTTAGAAGAATAATTCACAGCAGATCGTCAGGTGCCTTATCACGCTGGAATAAAACAACAAGCTTCTTACGGCTATACAATTAAAGCGGAACTTTTTCAATATTCTCGCTTCATGAAAAATTTAAGGTGGAATGTAATGTTACATGAGCCTTATGGGATATGTAACCTTGGTTGATGCAACGCCGTACGACAACAAATATAACACAGTGTTAGGTTGGCGCCGGTCTTCGTACAGGTTATCTCATGACATTCCAGGAAACAAATCAATGATTCGGCCAAGATTGAAGTCGATGGTGCCACAGTTCTAACATTGTTGTGAGCGTGGACAGTATGACGAAACGAGCATAACTCAATGAAAGCACAAAATGCGTAAACTTTTTCCAGGATGGCCAAACTAAAGAGCTTTAATATAACTTTTACAAATACCAATGGAGTATGTTTTGCCGGGAGAGAGCTTGGTGGAGCTGTTGTCCTGGATGTGGCAAGCAAATATAAGGTGAAAGGTTAGTGGTTATGACATCAATTCTAAAGAAATATTTAATTGTACTATATAACTAAAGTTCATACGTTACTTCATAAGATATGATGCCGTACGCAGACTTTATGTTGTGTTGGTGTGTCGTTCGTAATATACTAAATGTTTACCATATTACTAGTGTATTTTGTTGGTGTTCAAAATGTTCAAAATGTTCACCAAATCACGATGTGTTCTGTTGGTTCACCAAGTCCCTTTGAGTTATATTGCTGTGGCCTAGACAGTCTAACAGCGGCAATGCTCGTACCCTGGGGACGTACTAATTTATTTCTGGTACTGAACATATTTATATAATACAGTCGACAAATATTAGTTTTATTTAACAAAGCGTTTGGCGTGTCCCTTTGGCAATTTCTACACATTTATATGTTACATCATCTCAATCAATGCCACTCCAACAGGTTCAATGCCTGTGATAGCATCACTTCCGCGCAACTGTTTTAACGTATTGATATTCAATATATTCATTTGATTCTATTACGGGGTCAGCAAGTTTATAACGTAAACTGTTCGGCGCCAAGCATCATACAATATCATCTGAGCTTTTGATCACCATGATCTCGTGATTTAGTTTTACTCACAACAAATCCAGTGTTTTCATTGATGTGTAGTATCGAAGTTAAGGATAGCCACTGAGTATCACGTTGGCCGCATATCTAGCGCAAAACTATTATCTTGAAAAATGTAGAAACCTTGAAATTCTCTGATAAAGAAAGTATAATTCGTTTTAAATCAGTTCTATCAGTTCAGGTTTGCTTTCTCCATGTCCCCTAAGCTGATGAAAATTCCGATTTCTTATCAAATATTTTCTGCACTTTTATTAAGAACCTTTTAATAAAGAAAATATCTTTTGGACAGTTACCCCTGTGAAAATTATGTGTCGTAAAGCTAATAAAAGTTGAAGAACAGTAACCTTAAACAATACCTATGCGGTCCATTTGACTTAACTTAAAGGTAATCTATTTTTGTTTTCGTATTATTTTCTGTTCACATCGAGGCTTTGGTAGATCCCGCGACCCTTTTATTTGAATTTAGTAAATCCTTTAGCAATCCAAGGAATCTGTGGCCCTGGCAAACTTACAACCCATTGGAATGGGATTTTGAAACAAAATATAAGACAATGAGATTGTTTTATATATTGACTTTTAGCATGTTATTCAGATATATATTGTACTCAATACAATTATTATTTGTTATTACAGCAAGGCAACATGATAATACTGTTTTAAAATACCAAAGATTTGCAACAAGCAATATTTAAACATTGAGAACGACTGGTGGTTTGGTCAATTAGATAGTACAAGGAATTTGATATTACGGGATAGGTGCGCGTTGAAGGTTGGTTATTCCTAAAGACATTTGTTCTTTGTGTCTTCATTTTCACAGTTAGGGGTACATGTTACTCTTAATGTGCAAAACACACTAAGGGGTGAAGAGCTTTAAGGGGACAACGCAGACCCTCTTATTTATCTGCTGCATTTATTTTGGACTCTCTTCACATTTTCTGTATTTTTTACTTCAGCGGTCCTCTTGAGACACCTGCTATTTACGCACTGTCCCTCTTGTGATCAGGAATAGCATTATTTTGTTGATGAATCGAAGACTTATTAAAACATAAACAGATGAATATATCTGCTTACAGTACATCTCTTGGCATCCATCAATCGTTTAGTTGTTTTCTGGTGTTTTGTTTTGCCATTGGACCGATATATCAGCTCTAGCTTAGACACATTCTGGTCCTCGGCGACTCTGGCCAAACCCTTGTGCCTATTTACTCGTTATTAATTCATGGAGTATTGGTGAAGTGGTAATGATTGCTTGTTAATTACTGGTGATGAGTGCAATTTATCGTGTTCACGTCCGGACACTCCTGAAACTCATCTTCAGAAATGACTATTGACTAACGATATCCGCGATTGTGGACATACGATTTCCAATACTTCATTGATATCGTTGCATCTTTGAACTCGAATCTACTGTAAGGAATAAAGTAATGCCAATCACCGTTTCCGGAGGATTGGCAGCAGCCAGAAGTTTTATTCCTAACCATTGTAAATGTACGACTGGAATAGGTAGCGCTTAACTTCTTAAATCCCATGGATTTTAATGAATCTGATAAAAAAAAACACCATTTTGCTTTTACATATTTTTTTTGTCAGTATTTAGAATCAATGTTTGAAAAGAAATAAATATGTATTTGAAAACATGAAGACATTACATAGTAAAATTTCAAAATGAAAACAATGTACACATGTATTAACATGACTAAGTTCACCGTGTCAACCGTAAACAACAACAAAAAACACAAATAAGAAGCGCTTAATTATTGATTGTGTTGGGATTGAAGGCAGGCGAAACTGAATAAAGCGTTTGTACATAAACCTGATAAGAGTTACAGTAATGCTTTTGTAGAATTAAAATGTGAAATCAATGGCGCCGTCCACATTATATTGGGTTTCCTATAACAGCCGTTATAATGACTGCTTCCAAACACATGTTTATTCTATAACGTCTCCATCACACGGCATTATTTACCAAATGATGAAGGCGCGGAGGAACTGGAAGGTTATCAAGGGTACATTTATACCTGAGACGAGCGGACAGATAGCCGAATGAAATATTGAAAACTGATTGTTTATGATTGTTAGGCCTTTGAAAAATGTAGCTTTTTTTGTCAGGATTTTGTTTTCTTGTCACATATTGTTTGTGGTCTTTTTTCATCCTCATTATCTACATCTGCCATATCCAAAAAGTTGCTAACAAGTTATTTAGCGGACCGTTACAGCGTTATAAAGATTTACATGACTAACGATGCATTTTTGTATTTTAACGACTAAACATCAAAGATGGCGAACGCGCTTTCTGATTGGTCGAAACACATATCGGGTTCTGTAAGTAGATTGAAATGAAAGTGAAAGGGATGCTACGTTTTCATTGACAAGTAAATATTGTGTTTAACTCAAGCATTAGTTAACCCACTTTGATCTTATCTTGTTACATTACAACTGAACAACTAACTTTGGCTTTAGGGATTCAAGTTTGGAATAGTTGCTTTAGATTTGCCGAACTATTTACGTGTATTCTTCGAGTTGTGATGGATCTACTTTCTTTGTATTTTTTTTTATAAATGTAAGATAGGTGGTGCTCTTCATGTTAAACATCATTCTTGTACGTTTTTCCCGCGTTTTGTAGGATAATTGCCTTTGAGATGAAACGTTTCATTTTCTCACATCTCAATCATCAATTGACCAATCGACATGGGACAAATTCCATAATGTTTTGTTATTTCCTTTAATGCATTTGCCTTCACGTTTATCTTCTCCCTTTGGTCGTAAGTAAGACCATAGAATATTGTGTATGTCGAATAAGGGGTCCGTGTCCGTCCCGTTGAAATGTTACGATTAGGAAGGTCAAACTATTTCAGGTGTATTTTTTCAGGAAATATTTATTCATGAACGGCATTTCCCTGCGTGTTCTGTTAAAATATTTAATGCTGTTATTCAGGCGTAACGAATGATACAGCTATGTGTTTTATCCACATGTTTGTTGGCTTTAAATATCAATACTATGCACAAAATTTTGTATATGTCGATAAGCTATACATTTCAATTATTGACGTGCCCTGTCCCGTGTAGTCTCTTGTGATTTTGCGCCATTGTGCTTTTTGAGGCGTGTCAGAAAAATGAGATTCCTGCCATGTTGCATATGTGACAAATGACATCAATAAATAATGACTTTGTAGAATTCCTAGTATATGAAATATATACCCATACAAAAAAAAAACACTCTTAATGAACCAAACAGGAAATGAGCCGTGTATGTATCAATTTTATAACGACAAGGTGTACATTTCATGGATTAAAAAAAAGGTAACCATGGAAACACGTGGCAAACGGCACCATGATATTATGAAATAACTGATGTATCGATCACTTAAAATATACATCCACATTACACATGTATTATACAACGTCTAATATTAAAGAATATTTCCGTCCATCTTATTCTTATCCATGTAATGATATCCCCGACAGCGCCGAAGGATAGAATGTCGATTTTATCTCGTGACATGATAGTGTAATGTTACGTACCCTCCGAATTAGTTGATATGCTTTTTAATGTAATTACATTAAATGCCTTCACTATATACAGTGTACATCGTCGTCCATTTGGCATACAAACTGCAAAAACAATCTTATTACGAGTTGTTTCTTGTTAAAGAAAGGCAAACAGCGATATAAATGTATGGTTGTGCAATTTCTGGATATATTGTATTTTATATTACGACAGAGGCCGTGTCGTGATGAAATATACTATGGTAAGAATTGTCGACTATAACTCTGTTGATTTTGATGGAAGGCTTATGTCTTACGCAAGGGTACAACGTATGCCTGTCTTCTTTCCGTCTTTTCATGTTTTCTGTTTTAATCTTACACCATGACACTGAAAAACTGTTATCATGTCAACCAGCAAATGATCTACCGTTACACCAACATCTCAATGACATTAAACAACATTTATATAACTTCTAAACTGCAAAGTATGCATCTTTTAATATCTGCGTAATCAGCACAATTAACGCACAAAAGTCAGTATTGCGTTCCGACATGGGGTACTACAAATGTACTAGACTAGATGATGCTGGCCGGTCAGTCGTCGTCGTGTGATGTTCTCTGTCTAACATCGTAATCCAATGCGGTTTGTCAAAGACTGACCAGTTGGTAATCGTTTTAGATATGTTTGGTTGTACAGGGTAACGTCGTATCACCAGATAAGGACATTTGAGCACCAGACTCCATGTGTGTTGTATATGCGTGCATGTGTGTATGTTTGCCCGAGACAGGGTATGTTGGTTTATTTGACTCCTGGTGATAGCGTGGATCTGATTTTTGTAGGTGTTATTAATTGATAAAGGTATACATACCTTAAAAAAATGATGTACGGAAGGTTTGTCAATGGGACGCATACAATGTAAACAATGTATGCCTGCTTTAATGTAAACGTAACTTAGGGGTCGATATCAGCCTTCTTTGTCTTAAGTAATTCACAGATGTAGCCGACCTTAACATTGCCTGGCCACAGCGTTATTCTTGAAAACTGTGACCACACACATCATTCATATATCACAAGGATTTGTCACTAAAAAGTTATCACGAATTGATTATGTTCGGTACCTCACCATTTCGATGAACTTCGATTATAACAAGTTACATCACCGTTAATTTAATTATATACGTCAATATCTATACCCTTTGTGATATTTGATATTAGAATCACGCGTAAAGTGTTTATTACTTTAAAACCTTGGAAGACTGTACATAAACTAACTTTCTTAGGACACCTTGTTTACAATTGTAGATTATATTACGTAACATAATTAGTGTAATTACAGTTTATCACACTGTTGTCTGTGCTTGTCGTTCGAACAATTTTCTAATCGCTTGCACGTCCACCTGCTGTGGCCTCTCGATTTTATCCACGTGCAACTGTTTATCATCTATATACTACTACCTTATATATTCCTCTATTTATATAAAAGTCAACACTGCATTGAAACACATATGTAAAAAAAATATACAATGATAATATTCGATACGATCTGCTTAATTGATCTGCATGGATTATGGATAGGAAGGAATTTTCAAATGGTTGACAACCTCTTAATTGCAAAGTTAAAATAGTTTAAAAACACACAGAAACATAGAGAATCTTACATTTTATTGCATTTTTACTCCTATGTAAATAATTGCCGATCCATTAGTACTGTATGCCATACATTGCTATTTTATGAAAGCACACAATATATATGCACTTTACTCTACGCATACCCTTAACTGATTGCACGGTACAATTGTTAATTAAAATATATCCCATAGGTCTCATTTATTTGAGCTCGACATTCTTGTTACATTGTATATTTACTACATAAGCTAGTGCTCACCTTGGACTTAATATTGATGTCACTGTGCCAATGACAACAGGTAAATGTTGATGTGACTACGTGCACGGGCATGTACAGGTTGTCTGCCACATCTGACTTTGCACGCCTGCAAGAAACGGGAATTGGTACGATTCTCTCATGCCGCTGCAAATTAGAGTTTAAGCGATCCATGAACTACCAAATTAAATATCCTAATCAACGCCCTTCATATTCTCATTAACCGTCAGGAAGTTAATTCATAATTCACTGTTCTCGTCAATACATTGACGAGTGTACTTTAGCAGTGCCTTGCGATCCCTTGGTGACAGGCTCCAAATGTTCAACGTTTTCCGTTGTACTTTTTATCAACCTTTTAATCATGCTTATATAATACTACTTTTTTTTGTTAAAAGTTATGCGTCATCAATTTTCGAGCATGATCATCCATCTACAAAATGTTTATCAAAGAAAAATAAACAATAGAAGTCACTACACAAAGATTTGAATGCATCATCAATATGATTGATCGCTTAGGCAGACACTTCTCCGGTCATTTCATTTCACATCCAGATATGTTAATTATGTTCTTTCTTAAAATAACAAGCGTTTTAATGATATCCTATACCTCCCGTTTATAATCAAGAGCTTGAATCAAAAGATACCAAATACTTATTATAACATCTAGCGACAATAACAACGTGTACCTTACCCTCAGACAACCTGGTGTAGAATACACGTAATGACTTTAATTCTAATACTAAATTATTTACTTCATTCCTGTAACATACATTGTACCGGTGTCTGTATAAAAACTCCTTTTGAACACTTATATCAAAAGATACAGCCTGTTGACCACGGAATACCGAAGTGTGCACAAAACCATAATTTGATCGCAACACCGATAAAACGTGGGGAAATTATAAGCAAATATTGACATTGTGACCCTCAAAAAATGCAAGTAGAATAGGACCTGGCGTTCCGGAAGAGTACGTACGTGCCTTCTGCTTCATCGAAAACACATGCAATATGTAAATTTCGGTCAGATCCAATTAGTGTCACATCCTCAGAGTGAAAACAGCACTAGTCAGAACAAAACCACACGTCAATCTAATATTTCCCAATTAGACTATGATGTCGACCATGACATTTGCCAGTAGTGTTCATAATCCTGCATTGTGCAAAACCGTGTGGTGAAATTTTGTTCGTCAGCTGTCAGCATCTATCAAACGTTATACTTCATAGTAAGTCTTTACAAACTAATGAGCGCCATTTCACGCGGAAAAAATTATCTAATTTCAACTACAGGAATTCGACATGAACCACAAGTATAAAGACTTCCTCTCTACATGTGTGTTTACATCCTACATATTTGACGGAAAACATCATTACTGGTGCCACCTATAGTGCTTAATTTGCTCCAGTGTTTTATTTGTTTACATATTTCAGTCTACCAAAACGATGTGGGGGACATTTTAATGGTCTTATTCCGTTTTTATTATTGTGTTGATGTTACGGTATTTTTTGGTCCGGGGTGTTTATCCTGTGGTATATTGTGGTCCGCTGTGTTGATGTTGTGGTATATTGTGGTCCGTTGTGTATTTTTTGCCTTCTGTGGTAACGCCGTTATAGTATTTGCACAGTTGTATTTTTTTCATTGTTTTTGATTCTGTGATACAGTTTGTGCCAGTGATCTGATAATGTGGAATATTTTGTCTTTATACGTTGACGTTGTGCTATATGTTGCCCTTATGTGTTGTTGATGGTGTGGCCTATAATTTTTGTTTGTTTACTTTCAAGGGTTTATCGACCTTCGCTTTAATTAGCAAAGTGGTTCTTGTTGCTGTGAGGTCGTAGTGAAGGGTACTTTGTATCATTTTTATGCTTCACAGAAAACAAATCATACAACAGTTAAAAGTCGATCCCGCCTATATTTGTTCTTTCGCAATAAACCCAGACGTCCTAATCATGTACATGTAAGAAACAAACAGCAAAATACCACAGTATGACATACAGTGTATTAACAATTGTCTGTAACTGAAACAAATGCTTGCATGCGTGGGTTTGTGAGAAAGATGTTTACATGTCGTAAGATTTTGATGTTTACACGTTGGATACCAACCTACATACAATTTATATACTGTTTAGATACGAATACGACGTAGTATGTATATTATAAATAGTATATAAAAATGTCATTTTCCACTGATAGTCTGTTGATCACTTTGTTGTATTGGACTAATGTGGTCCAGGTGGACTTTCTGCTAACATTGTACCAGGTTGCGTGTCGGCTCTATAGATTGCTTCAATATACAAATGTTGCCTAGTGGCAAATATCCTGTTTTTTAATGGCTGAAAAGTCTTTCGGTCATTCGTCATTTCAAAACTATTGAACGTCGCGATTTATACAGTATTGCAATTTAAAACACAGCATGTCATATTCCGTGTCGGGGGATTGATCGAGTTTGTGCATTCTATCATGTCATGCACACAATAGTGTCGCTATTACTGGAGGACACAATGTATGTGCTCGATGTCATTATGCAAATGGCACGTGTGATTCAATTATCGAACCAATTTTTAATAGCTAAACATTTTATTCACTGTGGATTCAATATCATATTAACTACACCATAAATTCGTTTCTGTAAAATGTGACGGGTTGGATTCGTTTTTCGATTATTGTGTTACGTGTGTCAGAAACCCTGTCAATGACGATAAATGACCGGTAATAACTTCTCCTCACAGCCATTGTTATGGCCCTAATAGGTACAGCGTACGTTTCCTTTTACGTGGAAGTACAAACAAAAAAGAATTAATTTGTATACTGTATTCCAACGACTTGGTCGACTGAGGTAGCTTAACGGATCCTTTATGTCCTCAATTTAAACGACATTGAAGAATCCAATATTGACTTTATATCCTCGTTGCAAGAGTTGAAACCTTTTGTTTCTGATCTAACGTTAATATTGCTTTGGTGTTTGACAACGACGTCGTTATTCTATTTATGTGTTGCCATGGTACAAACTCTAACAAGCCGGCATGATGTCCGTTTGTACTATAAATGAAGTAGCCTCGTATAAATGTGTTGGACAATGAAAATGATGGTGTCTGATTTGTGTTCAATCATAATGCGCGCCACCTAGCTCCTTCGATCCTGAGAAAGCGAGGAGGCGAAAAAGGGGGATGATAGAGCGAGAATATGAGAGAGAGGGATTAACCCCTCCCCTCACGATCACAATGTCAATTTCTCACACCCTTTTTTCGTCTTCCTGTTTCCCTGCTGGTGTTGCTCCGCTGGCTTTAGGTTGACGAAATGAGGAAGCGATAACGTATGTGTTACCCTTACGTCAAGCAACAGAAGAAATTGTCTTTACACACATAACACCGGCGCCATTACGGAGAGGTCACTCAGTGCGAAAGACTCATCTGGCGATAACCTCAGGCTCAATGCCAGTGCATTTCAATTATTTATCCGCCGTTTTCATAAGATTATTGGTTATTTTATGACAGGGACATTACTTCATAGCGGCAACGTCAGACTACAGCATCAATGCAAACAAATGCATTAATGAAACAAATGTAAATTAATGTTTTACTCAATGAGAACGTCGGCATTATATCACGTAGTTTGTATTTGTCACGGCTTTGAGCATTTTTGGTTCAACTGTCATTAAAATATTGAGAAAAGACGGAAGATATGTGATATGCCTTTACAACATTTTATCAGCTAATGTTTTATGGTGAAATAAAAGTTCATACTTTTTTTAATATGACAAAATTATATCATTTTTAACAGAAAACTGACTAATCGTAGAAAAAATCACAGCAAATCCTCGTGATGTAATTTTGACGTCGTATTCTTAAGGCTCAGGCAAAGTTGTTTGGCGCGCAATTGATGATAAACTATGTCATTCCAATAACGTAGTCGCACCTTAACACAAATAAAGAGGTCATTTAATGCCAGCAATATATATTTATATGATATTCATCGGGAAGACAATTGTGTCATTTAAGAACAATCTACAATAATGAAAATGTTAATATTCATGAGGAGTAAAAACTGATCGAAAAGGCAATGGGGTATATCGTTTGATCAGATGTACGTTTTGCAAAAAAACAAACAACGTGAAATGCAGGCTGATCATATCAAGAACGTAAACGCGGACTGATAAGATAAAATAAGAAACTTATATGAAAAAATATGATCATTGCTAACGCAATACAAGTGTAGACAAATGTACCATTGGCGGATTGATATTTCTCTATCTTTCGCACACCAATCATATGTAATTTGACAGCATTAGGTATGACTGCCGCCAAACATAATTATGAAAAGTTCCAATAAGATTTTCCATGTGACGTTTCGATGACTAGTACGATATGTACACTGTCACCTTCATCAGACAAATGACCAGTGAAGCGAATGCACACAAAGGTGTCGATGTCGATTCGGCTAGGCTGTAAGCGTATGTACAATAGTTGTTATATATGTACCGAAATGACTCGATTCAGCTACGCTTTGTTTAATACTTGGTCATGGATGTGCGAGAGTCTTTGAGCCCTCTCATCTTGATTTAGAACTTGAAAAGGAAGCCATCTGGATACGCCGCAGTGGGCCAGTTCTAAATCGAGATGAGGGGCTCAAAGGTTTTCGCACATCTACGACCAAGTATTAAACAAAGCGTAGCTTACCAACATGAAGAAAATGTTTAGAAACGCCTTACATAATGTTAGATATGCTCATCTGCCTGAGCATCTGGTTTACATATAAAAATGTACCTTTACCTGTATATTATTTTTGGTTTCCTGATAATTTCTGTTTTAGGATTGACCTTGTATATATGTTAGGTGTGTCGTGACTTCATACACTATGTTTTACTCGTAGATTCTAACAAAGAACGTTGTTGTTCAAAAATTGCTTTTTAAACTTTGCGCAAGTCAGTAACCGTCACCGTTTCACTTCGATATAAACAATACGTTGTCAAAGAATGTTGATAAAACTACCTTTTATGCTACATTTTCGAAAAGAAAAAAAAATATTGCTTGTATGTTCTTTTCTACTTTATTCGCTCTTCTGAGATACAAATAACACAAATCACTTACGACATTACAGGTCGTGTGTCTAAGGGAAATGTATTGTTGTTTCATTCACGAGCATCTGAATAAACATGCTTAAAATTGTTAAATTATCAATATGAAACAATGTATATCAGTTTTATACACATCATTAACGGATTTAGCAAAATTAATTACCCAACATGAACATTATTTTTGTTTTCAATACATGTCGTGTTATCAATTTGCTGTTATTCTGTAAACAGATGTTTGATGTAGTCAAGCAATGCTATATTTGATAAGATATTTACAGCATTTTTGTCATTATCATATTTATGAGACGAAGTTAATAGCTACAGAGAATCGATAGGCATGTGGCTGTCTGTTTATCAGTAAGGTCACGTTAGGGTATCTTGCTGTTTAATAAACAGAGTTGTAAAGATTACGAGACAAATCAATATCTTCTTATTTCTCATCTTTATGTTAAAGTGATTCATCCCTACACATATACATATTTATATCTATAAATGCATTCCAGCATTTGTTTTTCTTATTTAAGTGTGCTGGCAGAACTCTGTGGTTAACTGTGGTCCAATATACACAGATACATCGATTGAATCTCACAGTATACATTATTCTGTACAGATTTCTTAAATGGTCAGTTTATAATATAAATAAACATATTTATGAACAGATTCTTTAAATGTTCAGTTGATAATAGAAATATACATATTTATGTACCGTTTCGTTAAATGGTCAGTTTATAATATAAATATACATAATTATGTACAGATTCTTTAAATGGTCAGTTTATGATATAAATAAACAAATTGATGAACAGTTTCTTTAAATGGTCAGTATATAATATAAATACACATATTTATGAACAGAATATTTAAATGGTCAGTTTATGATATCAATATACATATTTATGAACAGAATATTTAAATGGTCAGTTTATAATATAAATATACATAGTTATGAACAGATTCTTTAAATGGTCAGTTTATGATATAAATATACATAGTTATGAACAGATTCTTTAAATGGTCAGTTTATAATATAAATATACATAGTTATGAACAGATTCTTTAAATGGTCAGTTTATAATATAAATACACATATTTATGTACAGTTTCTTTAAATGGTCAGTTTATGATATAAATATACATAGTTATGATGACGTTCTAGATGGTTATTCGTTACAATATTCGCTAATAATGCTCTCGTCCATTTTCCCAGACCTGTGGGGTTTGCTTTGTAAGAAAATGTTTTTAATTTCTGTCAAGTCATGCCTACCTGAACAAAAGACAATAATACGAACATTAGCACCATCGCTAAGTTTGTATCTGCACATGTCTGTATCTAAATTTAATTTATCTCGTTTCAGAACTCCGTTTACGTTTCCGAGGCTACGCATTGGTCCACTGGACAGAACGCCACTCGAGTGGTCAAGGCAAGAGTAAGCGTACAGTGACCAAACACTACTCTGGCGAGGAACTATACTTTGACCATACGGTTGTACTCTTTGGTAAGTGTACAGGATTGGTTATCGGGCTTAATCCGAACAATTGGGGAAATGGTCGAGCTATCGTGGTAGTGATACCAAATATGTCATGCATGAATCATTTTCTATATACATTATGTACTTATCATGGGGTAATTGTTTCATTGTTTTGTCCCATTGCAGCAGTTGACAATCCGTCGTTCGAAGTTTAGTTATATTTATGTACGCTTTGGGAATTGATGGCTTTGTAGCAGTCAACAAACCCAACAAACCCAAGGCGGTCCTAACTGAAATTAACGAGCGAAAAGCGCGGGAAAACAATATTATTATATTCAACGTCATAGAGGTTGAATCTGAAAATGCGGAAGCAAGGAAACAGGAAGACGAATCATTTGTGAAACGCCTATGTAACATTATGAAAACTAGCAAGGATAACGTAGCAAAGGTCATGGGACTTTGCGCAAGAGCACAAAAGGAAACAGGAACAAGACACGCGAGACCAGTAAAAGTAATATTTAAGGATCATCAAGCCAAAAATATGTTCATGAGATAATTAAGATACCTCGCCGATGAAACCTACATAATTATCAAGACCATTAGTGTCGCTCATGACATGACACAGGAGGAGCGAAAGACACTTAAGGAAAGACTTAAAGAGGCAAAAATGCGCAGCGAAAAGTCGGGGGAATGGAAATATGTTGGCCGCGGCCCACCGCAAAATAAAATTGAAAAAAATATGAAAAGATTAGATTTACGTGACAAAAAAGTATGTACTTCATTTAGCATTCTTTTCACTAATGCATATACTTTGACCCAGTATAAGTTACAAGAATTAACAAAATTGGTAATGCGAGACTTAAACTTACCAGGGATTGACTGGTCTGCTTGTAATACAAAATGCAGCGAAGCTTCGAAAGAGTTCGAATTCATACCGTGCGAGACTGTTACATGTATCAACATATGAGGCAACCGACCCGCGGGAGGGGAACGAATAATCCAAGCGTTATAGATTTAATCTTAACGGATAAAGATGATTGCATTCAAGCAGTTCAACTCAACCCTCCTCTAGGCAAAAGTGATCATTCAGTTATTGATATGCGCTGCAACTTTAGCGTTGAAATAGGGACTTCACGAAAAACACGATATTTATACGATAAAGGAAATTTTCAAGAACTGTCTCGGAAACTGAATATAAACTGGCAAGATCTTTTTTCGGAGTGCAAGAATGATGTAGAAAAACAATGGTCAAATTTTAAAGCAGTATTGAAAGATTTAATCAAGGACACTATTCAAGCACAACAAACAAAATCCCCGCGAAAACCCAACGACCGCAAAACCCGTCTAGATAAAAAGACGTTGTCTAAAGTTAAAAGAAAGGCTAGATTATGGAACAAGTACCCGGGATCATGAGGTCTATATAGAATATTGTCAAGTAAGGAATCAAGTAAGGACACTAACAAGGAAGGATGTAAAACTTCATGAGATGCCGATAGCACACCAAGTGACAGAGAATCCTAACAAGTTCTGGAGATCCACAAAATCTAAAAGAACGACGAAATCTAATATTTCAAATCTGTATAAAAACACAAACAAGGAGGATATCACCGCAACAGATAATGAAAAAGCCAGTGTACTCGTGGATGTTTTTCAAACAGTGTTTACATAAGAAATGATCAAACATTGACGGAGATTGAAAAGATAGATGTGGAGCCAATTACTAAACTCAATATTTCCCCAGGAAAGCGTACAAAAGAAACTGATGAAATTGAAAATTTCAAAATCTCCAGGACCGGAGATGATCCATCCTAGAGTTCTAAAAGAAACTTGTGATGTTATATGCCGTCCGTTATCATTAATATTTCAAACATCTATCGACACTGGGAAATTACCTGAGGACTGGAAATGTGCCAATATAACGGCAATATTCAAAAAAGGAGACCGGAAGGAGGCTTCAATCTATATACCAGTAAGCCTGAGTAGCGCTGTATGTAAGACACTGGCGTCATTAATTAGGGATGAAATTATGAGCCACATGAGGAGAAATAAGCCATTCAGTAAAGCTCAGTTTGGCTTCATAGATGGCAGATCAACGGTTCTGCAGCTTCTCAATGTCATGGATAGATGGACAGATCTTTTGGATAAAGGTGCATACGTGATGTCATATACTGTGATTTTATGAAAGCGTTTGATAAAGTACCTCATCATCAACTCGTACATTAACTCGCGAAATATGGTATTGCTGGTCAATTTTCCTCTTGAATAGAAGCCTTTTTGCTTGGAAGGAAACAAAGGTCGTAGTGAACGGCGAAAAGTCGCAATGGAATCCAGTAATAAGCGGTATACCACAAGGATCTGTGTTGGGACCAC
>JAUMHH010045443.1:0-23804 GCA_032359455.1 Chlamys rubida
TTCAAGGACGAACGGAATGACAAGGAGGAAGCAAACCAAGGCACGGGAGTGATGGACAATAGTACAAGCAGAATGTTAAGGAAAGTGTAAAGTGTCAACTTCTGCCGTCAGTGTTGGAAAAGATTGTCCACATTATGAAAAACACATATTAAATCTCTCTCTCTCTCTCTCTCTCTCTCTCTCTCGCCTTCGCTGATACATTTCTGGCCATCAAATAACTTTTGCTATTAAATTATAGATGAGTCGAACTCATGCAGAAGTGCTATTCTACAACATTTAAAAGTATACCTATATATATACGAGTTAATCATTTATATATCGCCTATAAACGGAAACCGATCTTTATCTATTTCTGTTCCTATTGATCGCACACGACAAAAGAAAAAAATCTTACGTTGCCTCGTTGTTCAAAGACTGACTAGCTTAAAAAGCCGTGCATACAAACTTATCTTTTAGAAATATTTGAAAACTTTACATTTTTGTTGATTTTTATCTTCCTGTTATCATTTTGAATCCATATACTTGCAGTTTAAGTTTTTAATGTAAGCTCTGTTGAAGGAATTTTATTCGTTAACTTGTTTTTAATCTAAGTATACATTGAACAATTCGGCCCTGTTTGTACGCCTATAACATTGCAACAGTGGTGTTATTTTGAAGGTTTTAATTTTCCTAGAACAAAAAACGTTGAGTTCAAACCGAAGTTGTTGTCAAGGCTGCTATTTGGTCATATACTCTTTTTCATAAATCCGAAAAAAAAATCTGGAAATCTAATTTGAAAATATA
This sequence comes from Chlamys rubida, assembly GCA_032359455.1. NCBI lineage: Eukaryota > Metazoa > Mollusca > Bivalvia > Pectinida > Pectinidae > Chlamys > Chlamys rubida. The sequence goes on from JAUMHH010045443.1 coordinate 784, forward strand.
TCATACAATGTACTTTATACATAATCTCTGTGTCACTAAATTGGCAGTATGTATATATGCTCGCATGCTTTCTTACTTATTATCTTTGGCTGATAATATACATTGTAGGGAAATGCTAAAAACTTTATAGACCGTTTGGAAAAATCTTTTCTTTTGTTTTTAAAGAAAATAGGGTATCGAAAATAAGCACTCGAATTGCATACGAAAAGCTTTTAAAGATTAAGCGCAGTGATGTGTCGGTGGTACAACAAGCCGAGGAAAGAAGCTTCGAATCCTTCTCTAGAATCCAATCTGACGTACATCTATTTATCAATGTAATGTATTCCACTTATAAGTGTAAGCAACACGCCTGGTAAAGTTTTACATGAAAATGTATGTGTAACGTGTATGTTGAAAACAACGTTAATGCATCATTGTAAAACAATTAATAATTAAATCTACTGAGCATGTTTATCGTACCAATCTTTCTCCTCGCTTAGCATGCTTATCTTACCATCTCTCTTCCTAAAGGCCATACCCGTTTTAAAGACAGCAATATCATACCATTCCATTTGTCGAGTATATATGGTTTTTAATATCCCAGTTGAGGTTTCCATCGGCGCCAGCGCTATCAACCGTCACCGTTTAGAAACATAGACACTTCAATCTAAGTAACGTTTTGACAAAGCAAGTAGGCAAATATATCCCCATATAATCCGAAAAGGCATGTGAAATGTGCGGCTGCGCGGAATAGTTCAATAGCAACCCGTAATCATTCAAAACTACTTCAAAGTGTCACCATCTAACAGCCCCATCTAACAGCAGCAACTATGTTCGGTGGTTCACGGATTAGAGAGGCAATCTATCTGTTTTGTGTGGTTTTTGTGACTAGTACCTTACAGATGCAGAATGACACAGAAGGTCAAGTATATTTTTGTGCTGGTTAATGATTATCTAAAAATTATTCGATTATATACAAGAGAAAAAACAGAATCTTTCTAACTTATCTCATCTGCTTATTTTCAACACTGATGTTATAATAAAGACTACGTTCATTTTGTATATTAGATTTAAACTTTACTATCTCCTAGTTCAATTTTTTATATTGATCATAGCCGTTGCTATAAAGGTTTTGAATTATTCTAAAAAAAATGTACATTTATTGTAAATTTTGCTGACAATAAAGGAAAACGATTCATTTTTGAAAAAATATTTTAAAACTTTGTAATTCAAAACACTATTGTATTGCTATCTGATCTGTGCTATGCACCAGGGAAAACACAATTTTGTTCATTTATCTCAAATTTTGCTTACAACAGGAGGAAAATCAATTATTTTTTACATTAATATTGAACATTTCTATTACATAAAGCATAAACCTTTCATTTTTTTAAACTACATTCATTTTGTATATCAATGTTAAACTTGGCAATTACAATAAAGCAAACACAGTTATTTTGCACATTTATGTTAAATTGGGTTATTTCAATAAAGCAAAGACATAACATGTTATATATCCTTGATAAACGTGGCTATTGCAATAAAGCAAACACAATTCAATTTGTACATTAAAGTTAAACTTGAATATCACATTAGAGCAGCCGCACATCATATAGTATATCAATCTAAAACCTGACTTTTAAAACAAGGCTTACACATGTTCATTTTGTATATCGGTGTAATCCTTGACTATAACAGGAGAGCCAACACAATTCAGTTTGTACATTTATGTTAAACTTGGCTATTACAAAAGAGCAAACACATTCATTTTGTTGAAAGTTTAACTTGGCTATTACAATTGATTAAACAAAATTCATTTTATTTAGTAATAGTTAACTTGGCTATTACAATGAAGCAAATACGTTTCATTTTGTAAATCGGTGTCAAACTTGGCTATTACAATGGAGCAAACACAAGTCATATTTACATTAATTTTTAAACTTGTTTAGTACAATGAAAGACACACAATTGATTTATATAATGTTAAACTTGGTTATAGGGAAACTACAAATCATTTTATATATCCATGTAAATCTTGAATAGAGCAAACACAATTCATTTTTTACATTAATGTCAAACATGGCAATTACAAGAAAGCTAAGACATTTTTCATTTTGCATATTTATGTTTAAATTAGTGATTACAATACCGCAATCACAATTCCTTACGTACATCGATGTTAAACTTGGCTTTCGTAATAAAACAAATGCATCTCAACTCTACAATAGCATTATAGGTTTATATTACAACATAACAAGCACCATTCATTTTGTATATCAATGTTATGTTATTCGTTCCTATTTCAACAGTGCAAACACAATATATGTGTAGACCAAGCTAATGTTAGACTTTGATACTAGAACAAATGTTTTGTATATTAGTCTTTAACGTTACTATTGAATAAGATCCAACAAAATTAATTTTGCAAATCTATGTTGAAATGCTATGCTACAAAACTTAAATAGCATTAAACTAAAACAACGCATCAACCGTATATTCATAATTAAATATACATTCGAACATGATTGTTAATTTCATTTTATTATCTGTTATATTTTGTATTTGATTATATTTCATTGATTTATTTTATTATCACCCTGTAATGGCAGCGCCTCAACCGTATATTTGGACGTGATTGTCAATTTATTCAATTTTTTTGTTATTATTATTTTTAGTATGATTTTATTGATTTATTTTGAATTTTCCATGAATAACGGCATCAATAACAATGTGATGTCCCGAAATCGGTAACATTCCGATGCAGAATTACGACGCGTCTGTGTGGTTGCTGAGCTATTTATTGTGATTTGAATGAGAGAAAAATACTCTTTAATGCCGAGGGGTGTAGGAGAGGGACAATTTCATATTTGTGTTACCCCCACCCCCCTCAGCAAGCCTCAGGTTCTAACCAATTTGAAAACCCCTCGGATGGAATTATCCTATTCTGCACCCCATACGCATAAAAGAGCCTTATCATCAATGACATTCCCATGATACAATGTACATTGTATATATTTTTTTTCAATTTTCTCTATAAAAAGATACAAAATAAATCGGATTGTTTCCCCATCAAATATACATGTATAAGGAAGCATAAAAAATACCGTACCGTTAACTTGTGGTCACGATGCTCCTTGAAGTTCGCTGTAAACGCTCAACAGACTCTACTGGTGCATGTTACTTGTTTGGTTGTGTTCACTCGGTATACGTGGAAATCCTTGGAACAGCATGATCATGCCTCATTGGTCGCGTGCATTACCTGTATTCCATCAATGCATTCATGTTAACCAATGAAAATCTGCGTGTGTTAAATAACTGACGTGATACAATTGTCAAATAAATGCTTTCCACTATTGGCCTTTAAACGTATATTAGCGATGTTAACCTGTCGAGTTCCATTGCGCGATTTATTGTTTGTTGGGATTTTTTGCGTCTAATGTACTATATCTTCGGGGCTTACTGTTTTATACCGACAGGTATATATTAACGGGAAAATAGGACGACGATTACCTCCCTGTTTTAATAGGGGATATTTCTGTTTAGACGATCCTTTGTGGAGTAACTTATTGGGGGTTCTTAACAGGCTAAATGATTTTTTTCATAATCTCAAATTTCACAAAGAGCATTGCACGTGGGAATATATTGGCATCAGGATCGTTTATTACAAGAAACGTAAGTGTGTAACAATTGCTTATAAAATATTATTAAATCTATTTATCAGACCTCTTTATACCTCGCTAAAAAATCACATAACTCTTGACATGTTTAAAAATGACATCTAGCTGTAAAAAAGCGTGATAAATAAACTGAACAGCTAACTCTTATTTACTTGTCTAAAAATATACTTAACAGCAGACAGCATCTACGTTCACCACGAGAAGAAGACAAAGTGGCCTGACGCACGAGAACAATGCGCTGAGGACGGGGGGAAACTGGTGAAGATCGACAGTCAACAGGAAATGAACGACCTGATGAGAATGGATAAAGTGTTTGGAGGAATCATGTAAATCATCACTTCGTTTTAAATATTCAATGGAAACAGTTTTTGTCATTATGGCGTCAAATTCATCTTTCCCTATGTGTATTAATTCGTATTGTGAGTTGTACCAGTTGTCTCAGGACATGAATGTGTTGGTTGCTCTCTTCTCTGTGTGTAATGCACGTACTGTCATGTAGGTCACAAGTGTAAAATCCATCTGCAGTACAGCATAAAGATATATGGAAAGCAGACAGATGATTCGCTGAGTCATGGCAGATATCCCTATGAAAAGTAGAAAATCCATTGAAGAACACGTATGTTGAAATAGAAATAACTTCAACTTGAAGAACACCAGATTGTCTATTTACAGGTGGAGTCTGTAATACATTTTCACTGTTTTTCAGATCGACGGGCTCTTTCTGGACAGGCATGTACACAACAACGTCACTGTGTGTAAATTATACCTGGGACGGTGGTGACATGGCAACCTGGAATACATGGGATAGGAACGAACCTAATCAGTGCCACAAGCACAAATGTGTCCGGCTGTTGAACGGCCGAATGAAGACAATGCGATGTTCAAGTCAGCTTCGCTTTATCTGTCAAATGCAAAAAGGTAAAGAACAATTATTGCTTTGCATTTTCAACATAAACCTATTTGGGAAAATGTGTCGAAAACCATTCCTTCCTATCATATCATGAAACAAAGGTTTCTCCAATATATCCTCTTTAGTGTCATTAAACCCAGCTTTATATGTTGGAATTATTAACTTGGTGGATTTTTTTTAATAAAATTTCGCCAGTAAAAATATGCATGTTATAATACAGGCACTTTTTCTTTGGTGCTTTGTAGTGCCTGTTTTGTTTCATTAATAATATTACTAACTTATTGTTGATAAGTACATTAACATTTTTGATGGTCAGGTGTTAATAAACTTTTTTTTCAATTCTAGTTGAATTCAGGTGTGTAATGACAATAATACAATTTGTTGACTGTAAGTGATATTTAATTTATCCTTAGAGGAAACAACACCTAACGCAACAACAACAGAAGGAACATCTGCCGCAGCGACAACAGAAGGAACATCTACCGTACCGACAACAGAAGGAACCTCTAACGCACCGACAACAGAGGTAGCCTCTACCGCACCGGCAACAGAAGGAACACCTACCGCACCAACAACAGAAGGAACATCTACCGCACCAACAACAGAAGAAACATCTGCCGCAGCGACAAAAGAAGAATCTTCTACAACTGACGACTCTCAACAAAAGGGTTTGTATAATTAAGAATGCATTCATTCAGTTTTCTAGAACAAAAATCATGATTATGACGCTGAATTAACTGCAATAAAAAAAACATCATTGAAATGAATTGCATATGCATGTGAAAATTGTTGACTTGCGGTAATGTTGTGCATTGAAAGAATGATGGTTGTATGTTCAGCATATTATTGTTTATGAAAAACGCATTTCAACCTGCATTTATTCAATGAAATATCCGTATAATATGTTACCTGAATTACTTTATTAATAGAAAGAAATAATTCCGACTACTTCGCAGGAACACTAAGAAGGTTAACATAGCAATGCCCTACCGTTAAGTGTGGGTCCCACAATCTCCTACCGTTAAGTGTGGGTCCCACAATCTCCTACCGTTAAGTGTGGGTCCCACAATCTCCTACCGTTAAGTATGGGTCCCGATGCCTTTTTAAGGGTAAACATATAAGCGCATTATTTTATTTCGATATAGAAAAGATTTTTGTTTGGTAGGTGATGGAGTGTTCCTTGCAGGCAATTCATGTTTTGTAATCTCCGATTTCACAAAGAGCATGTAACATCAGAATGTTATTCAAGTAAGATCAACGATTACTAAATATATATGTTTATCATTTATACTGAAAATAACAAAATCTGTTTATAACAGATTTATTCCCCTTATAATGGGCACAGTCATCTTGACATTACAAATAATTACAAATAACACCAAGAAACGTTTTAAATAAGCTGAACAATTAACGACAATTAACTCTCTAACAAATATACTTTACAGCAATCGGCATCTACGTTCTCCACAATAGGAGAATGACGTGGCCTGACGCACGAAACAAATGCGCTGAGGACGGGGGGAAGCTGGTGAAGATCAACAGTCAACAGGAAATGAACGACCTGATGAGAATGGATGAAGTGTTTGGAAAAATCATGTAAATTTCATCACTTCGGTAGCAGTAAAATCTATATCTTTGTTAATCTTTAATATGAATTATCCTTTTGTATATTTTATTGATAAATATAGCATAATGTGATCTTGTTCCTGCCATGGCTAGAACATACCGATGCCATTATAATGGTGTAAACGTCTTCCCAATATGTATTTATCTAGTATTCCTGTTGCTGTTTGTAACAATTGTTTAAACGTGTGTTTTTTTTTATTGCTTTCCACTCTGTATTTAGTGCAGTGTACGGGTTTGTAGGTCCCGAGGAAACTGCTATTCACCTTTAGTTCAGTATATCACTTTTTGTTAGAATTAACAAATGTTTTGTCGTATTACTTAAATAATGGTTTAAGAGTATTTGGTTCTTTTAAAAAATGATTGAACGCTTTTTATGAACTTCGACGTCGAAAGTCAAATATTGTTTTTAAGAAGGTCACATTGAAAACACATATCTGAAATTGAATAACCTGAACTCGGATAGACCCTTAGTTGATGGACTGTATACTAACTGAGCTATACAAGTATTAGTGAAGTGTGACTATATTTCAGATCGACGGGCTGTCTCTGGACTGGCTTGTACACAACAACGTCACTGTGTGTAAATTATACCTGGGACGGTGGTGACATGGCAACCTGGAGTACATGGGGTGATAACGAACCTAATCAGTGTCGCTGGGAAAAGTGTATCCGGCTGTGCAACGGCCGAATGAAGACAAGGTTATGTTCAGCACGGCATCATTTTATCTGCCAAATGCAAACAGGTAAAACCAAAGAGCTATTAGCAATGTTATGAGAAATGTGTCGAAATAAAATGATGTTTCGCCGTCACATCAATTCACAATTGTTCGTTGAATATCTCCTGTGTTACTTGGTATTGATGCTAGCTTGATATTTTGAAATGTATTTACCAAAATATCGTCGTCTCATTGGCTTGGCTACGTGATAACGGACATTATTAAAAAAAATGTATGCAACTCGATGCCGTTTGTTTAAAACAACTCATGTGACCCAAAACAAAAAGTATCAATGAATTTATATATTTTTTGTTCTTCTTAAAATGAAAGCAAGATGTAGTTAATATATTTTGGGGGTTTGTAAACAAAAACAAATGATTGTTAGCTTGACAAAGGGACCAATCAGTCCTGAAACGTTGCGACACGTTTAATTTCAATTAAAGTCCGAAAATGTAATAAACATAATATATTATATTTTTATTTATAATAGTTTATCTTTAACTAATCATCTTCTTAGAGGACATACCCCCTTAACTGAAGATACCACACCTGAAACAGAAGTGATAAGTGCTACTACTGCTAGAACGGAAATAACTACAACAATTCACGACTCTGTGCAGCAAATTTACAACTTCTCATTAAAAAATCTACATGAATTATTAACACACTGGAAGAACTGCATTAGTTTGCCATAATGCATTTTTTTTTAAAAGGAACGTCTAATGTTTCAAGTTAAATGAAATATAACTAATTCTTTTATTTTTAGAAACGACGTCTAAGCTGTTCAAATGAACTAAAGTTGCCACCGGTAATTTAGAAAACTACCTTTGTTTCAGAAACGACCACCGGGATTGTTAACGCATCTACCGCATCTACACCAGTAATGTTAGAAAATATGACCTGCCTCTGTGACACAACTGCGCCAAACAATACAACTGGAATCATTCCGTCATCGACTGCCCACCATAAGCGCCTGCTAATGGCAGGATACGTCCCGGCTTGTTTAAGGAACCCTGTGTGGGGAAATAGATCGACATTTCTGAACAAAAAAGAAAAAAAGGCACTATTGAGTGTTTTGAAAAAGCTCCTGAATGTAGCGAGGAACACCACCAGCTCGTACAAGCGCAAACGTACCAGTGCTTATGACAACAGGCACAGCGCTACATCTATCGGCGCCTTGGGGGTGTGTCTACTTGTCGGCCTGATTGGGACTCTTGTAGCGGCCGATGCATTACGTTTATATACATATTGCAAACATATATAAATAGATTTCTGTGTAGTTGTTTTATTTCTCGGGGCTTATATTTCACGGTTGTCTAAATGGGAACTTTAAAACGGGGACTAAATTTCGTACAACATTGTCACTGCGATTACAATGCTTGTTATGTAGTTACGTGCGATCGTTGATATTAAACCGCGAAGTTATGGATGGAAGTCCGGATGGAAGCTAACATAGGGCTTTAATGTGTGAACAAATCTGCGAACCCGAAGATAAACCACGTGGTTGGGTAGGTGACCCAATAACTTTAACGTATCATCGGGTAATCAAACCACGGCCATCTTGACTTGGTGAGAGGCAAGTGCGCTATCCACATCACCACCCGACAATCCTAAATTCGTAAGCTGAAAGAGGTAATCTCAGTTTGACACTTTTTTGTTATTTCATGTGAGCCCATTGATGTATTCTGTAATAAATATAGGAAAATCATCTAGATTTCACGGTGTTATTTATGTTCATGATTGCTACTTATATAACTACTGATTATTCCTTAAATTTCAGACTATTTTTCAATCAATTATGAAATTGATGTTGCCTACCTGTAATCGATTTCACACCATTTTGCCGAAACAGATATATGAGTTACTTCCCTTGGCACACCATGGAATTATTTTAACAGCACATATGGAACATATTGACATCAAATTACAATAAAATGTGATCATTTTTGGGTTAAAAGGTTCATCTCGACGTCATTGTGTGAAGCACAATATCACCGAAAGTCTTGAGAATTCTACATAACTGATCAGTTTCACGTTTCAGATTTTATAGCATTTCAAAACCAAAATATTTAGGCGTTTATTATATTTTTACTGCTAGAGTTCCCTCATAAATAACGAATTTTTAACAAGATGTTTTAAAGCCCTGCAAAAGCACTGTAAAACCTCCAATTTCGTCTATGCTCATTCCAGTTTTACTTTTTTTTCTTGATGAAACGAAAGTACAATATCGACAACGAATGAAATGTTATCATTCAGCAATGAACGGCGGTGAGAATTAATGTTTATGTCAGTAGTTTGTCCTCGCAGCCAGTACTAAGGCACACGAAGAACACTTTATAAATAAGACCTATTGCCACTGGGAGTCTTTACATCGTGATGACGGCTTTATTATGATAACTAAAGTTCCTACAGGGAACGGAAAAGGCTAAATAGCATCAGTCACTTTACGTCCAAGACCTTCTTCATTATGAATAATAAAGAAAACTTCCTGTTCGAATGTGAAGTTCACGTTTTCATACATGGATGAAACATAATGGTAAGGCTATGCAATCCCTAATGAAGGGCTAAGCTCGAAATATGATTGATCAAGAGTAACTCTGCACATAATACTCGAAAGAGGGTGTTGCAGAATATCTAGATAGATAGATAGAACTCTTCCTTTTTAAAATATCGATATTATGAAAGATTGTTGATAGGTTTTAGGGAGATTTTTATGAATCGTTCTACTTATCGTGATTGAATGATAACCGCTCTTGAATAAAACTTAAAGTAAATTTGGATTGACCTTCATTTTGAGTATGAACGCAGTTGCTAACTGCGTTCACACTTTCGTTTCCAACTGGTATATGCTGATTTATACGCAATCAGAGTTTACTTAGCTGAAAAAGGGAGAGATGTAAATATATAATTTTTATTACATTTTTGCCAGTGAAATAACGAATTCTATCAACTTGATAAAACTGATATCTTTCACACTGTGACAAATATCAAAAGTGTGTGAAAATATCACTTTCTGGTATTGACCAATCATAACAGTATCTTCTATTCGCTGCATTCAAAGGCAGCGATTTTTTTGTTCAGATTCAAATGAAGCGACGGTAGAATAAATGGTTGTTATGGTAAATGTTTGGTGCACACACTTAAGTATTTACATAAATATACAATTAATAACATTTTTATACGCAATCATACCAGAAAATAGCAGAAAACGTCAGAATTGTGTTGAGTATCCCATTCAAAATGGCGCTCAGCCTTGTTGTCAAGCGTGACGTCATTAGAATATGGCGGTAATTATTACGCTTCTGATTCCAGCCCTTTTTTAATGCATTACATTTTTCATGTTTTATGCTTTAAAAATGCAATAAATAGAAAATGTAATGGTGTCTTCAGTAATACCAAATATATATCACTCGTGTGGCTAATATTTTGATATTTTTCAAAAAATATCAAAATATTAGCCATACGAGTAAAATATATTTGTTATTACTGAAGACACCATTAAATATCCTCTATTTACTGGTATTTGGTATTCCTAAACATCCTTTACGTGAATTTCGTGAATTTCTGGTAGCAATGTATTGAGATGGATATATAACATAAGACCAGTGTGATAGTATGAAGAAAGTAATGTAGTAGAATACTCTTTCTCTAAATATATTCCAACCTAATGTTAATGACGAAACATGTCAAAATAATTGTATCGGTGATGGTTTAAAACGATGCCAGATGTAAAGAGTGGTATAAATTTATATCAACTGATAAATAAGAAGTGAACACTCCAGTTTATTATTTATGCAGACTTTACTAGAAAAGAATATGGGTTTAAGGTCATGAGACGAAACTCTTGCTCTTTTTCATTGTCTAAGATGTTGAAAGACAAACCGTAATAAACAAGCAAATTCGTGGAATTTATATCCCCCGCTTGCAGGACATAATGTAGGTTAACATTATTGAGGTAAGGTATAAACATGTGAGCATCGTGCTTTTGAGACATAATGTAAAGCTTGAAACTTGAAGAGAAAAAAAGCCCTATACCTCATTGATTATCCGTAAATATGCACAAACTTAGCATGAGTCGGATGTGCATACGGAATTTGGTTGAAACATCTGAACAATATCTACAGCAATTATCACACGAAAACCAAAGAGTGCCCGAGATGTTAAGACAGAGGAACACAAACATTGTTATCAAGTTTGAAGAAATTTGGCAAATATTTGCTAGAGTTATTACCGGTAAGCAGAAACTGCAGATAATGACGTTTTTCGTTAATCAAGAGGCCATAACTCTGCCAAACGGAGTCTGATTTAAGTGGCCATCGTCCTTGGCCGAGCCCGTAAGGCATTTAACCCTGTGACCAGGTTTGAAGAAAATCAGTTTACATTTGTTGTAGTTATTGCACAGAAACGAAACGCAGCAGGTAATGACGTTTTTCGTTATTCAAGTGGCCATAACTCCGCCAGATAGATCCAATTTAAATGGTGGTCATCGACCTTGGCCGAGCCCTTAAGGCATTTAACCCTGTGACCAAGTTTGAAAAAAATCGGTTTACATTTTTTGTAGTTATTGCACGGAAACGAAGCGTGACAGACAGACAGACAGGCGGACAAACCCAAATTAATATCCCCCGTTTCGGTTAAAGCGGGGTATAAAAGTTTAATATCCTGTTAGCCTAACAATAGGCTACAAAAACGTTTTAAATTAAGAAAATAATTTGAGGAATTGTCATATTTTTCTATAAAGTGGGAGCATGAATCGGTATTTGAAATCAGAGGGATTTTTCTCTTCTTATGATCAAATAGGAGTACTTATCTATTTGCTTACTATTGTATATGTTGGGGCCGCGATGTCGAGTGGTTAACCGTCTACGGTCACTAGTCCTCAACCACAGGGGGCGGGTTCGAGGCCTACATTGTGGAGTCGACAGGTAGGTGGTTTTTCTCCGGGTACTCCTGTTTCCTCACACCAAAACATGGCACGCCCTTAAATTACCATACCTGTTAAAAGGACGACAAATAAAACAAAACAAAACCTTTGTATATGCCAAAGTATTTTATTATCATATCCACCATAGGCTTAACATATTTCACCTACTCAAAACTCACTAACGGCCGCCATCTTGCAGGTGTTTTTTTTTCTTTTATCTTATTTTCTCAAATACAGTGTTGAAGAATGAATGAATCGATGATGTGAACACTCTATTGAAAATGCATGAGTTACCTCCCCTACACTAAGGAGTTTTTGGATGTTGATATTGACTTATAATGTAACATATGTAATGATTTTGTTCTTAACATCTGTAATTAAAACATATATCATAATATTAATTGCTTTTTTATGTCAACTTATAAGGAAATAACTTTAATAAGTACACACCTGTTTTTCAATCCTTTAGTTAAAATCGAATGAAGTAATCTCAATTTAGTACGAACTTTTGTTGTCATGACCTTGATCCTTGCATGTCTCGTTCCGAAGGTAACTGGGTTTTATAACCATAATCAATGTTTACTTTGTAGTCCCCTAATTTGCCAGCTCAACTATACAATGGCATGTATATTAACACAGAACACGGTATAATTACTCTTGCTACAGTATATTTAAATAGATAAGAAAGACGCCGAAATTGCATGACGTCACAATCCAGTGGATATATTTGTCAAGTAATTACATATATAATACAGTATTTATGAAAAGCGTTGATGATGTAACTGAATAAATAATAAACTATCGGTTTATGTTCATATGGTTTTCACGGTGCAATATAAACTACTGCACAGCGCTACAGTTAAGCGATGTGAAATTATTGCGATTTTGTTTCTGGAGCAAAGTTACAGAAAATATATGTCGCGAAATATTGTTTTTGGCAAATGACCCTTATGAATTCAGTCTATCACAACGTGTATGAGTGTTCGGGTTTTATTTTTTCACTTATATTTTAGGGCCACAATAATAGCAAAAATAAAATCGCCGCAAAATATACGCGTAATACACTAAGAACTAGATGTAATGTTTTTTTTGCATTTTATCACGGTATAAGACATTAATTAGACAAAATTAATTATATAAAAAACTATTGGTTTGTTCATTTACTTATGGATAGGGGAAATGCACTTTATTACCAAAACAAAGAGTTTTCTTGAACAACGGTCAAGAATTATACCAACTTGTATATTCTTAAAACAAGCTGGCATTATTGCAAAAACCTTTGGTCAATTGTAAGACTAACGTATTTATTTCAAATCATAAAAAAAATATTGTTGCAAAACCAACAGACGAAAGGAACACAAACATATCATCTTTCAAAAGTAATGGAAAATATTTGGAATAAACAAAAAGTAAGACTAACATATTTTTCTTTATTGATGAACTGACATCATTGCAAAATCAACAAACAAATGTTACAAACCAACATGTTAAATTTCTAAACGAACGAAAATTATTGCAAAATCAGCATACCAATATAAGCATTTTATTTAAAGAACGTGCATTATGCAGCACCTACAGACGAAAGGTATACCAACATTTTCGACAGGAAATGGCATTAAAGCAACACCAACGAATAAAACAATGAACTCTATCTCGTCAAATTACAATGTATTTTTTTTAATCCAACAACTAAATAAGGGGCAGTTCATGGTCCATTTTTTCTACTTTAACTTTAAAATATGCATCAACTATTAAGGTCAAAGGTACCACTGCTTCAGTACCTTGAAAGCACACAAAAATCTTGCACGTCCTTAAATGACCATAGATGTTAATAGGACGTAAACCTCTGACGAAGAAATTGATTTAGTGTACATTTCATAATTTTTATCAGGGAAATTATCTTGTTAAACTTTTCTACAATATGTATACAATCTTGACGCGTCGGCCGCTACAAAAGTCCCAAACACGCCGACAAGGAGACACACACCCAATGCGCCAACAGATGTAGCACTGACCCTGTTGTCATAAACACTGATATGTCTACGCTTGTACGTGCTGGTGGTGTTCTTCGCTACATTCAGCTGCTTTTTCAAAACACTCAATAGTGCCATTTTTTCTTCTCTTGTCAGGAATCCTGAGTCCCACACAATGCTTTCTGAACATGCCGGAGCGTAACCTGAAATCAGCAGGCTATTGTGGTGGGCAGTTGAGGACGGAATGACCCCATGGAGAGGCGTTGTGTTGTTTTGCACATTAGTATTACAGAGGCAAGTAATATTTCCTGGCGTTTCGGGGGTAGAAACTGTAACTCTCCCAACCATCCCAGTAGTTGTTTCTAAAATATAAAAATATAGCTATCTTTACTATACAGTTAAACCTTGTTAAACTGCCAACATTTGTCCAGAAAAACGACGATAAATGAGGGAAACTTACAAGGGAATCATTAAGAAAAAGAGAAAAATGGACCGTGAAATATATTGGCGGAAAGCGAGGTGGCAAATGAAACGAGGGGCATTTTATCGAGGATTTACTGTAGCTTGAAATTTACGACTGATAAAAACGTCAAAAAAGAAGAAAATTTGTATTGTTATTATTTGTTGTAATTCCAGTGCATTAATTAGTACTATATTAACTAAGAGTGTCCCACCGTACGTACCCTCAAACATCGAATTGTCAGTTGTAGTAGTTGTTCCCTCTGGTCCAGTAGTAGAGCTTGTGATTTCTGTTCTAGTTGAACCCTCCGTTGAAGTGATCGTTGTTATTTCCGCGGTAGTCGGGGAATTACTCGGTATGGTGGTGGTTGTATCCTCTAAGATACAATTAGAAAACGTTTCATGTAAAACAAATAAGATTATTCTGACATCCCAATATTATTAAAATTTGCAAGAAGATTTCCTCAGAAATTATTAAATTATTGGTAAGAGTCCATAGTGGTGCTCACCTTTTTTTTTGCGCATGTTTACAGAGTATAAATTATTTAGTTTCATCAAAACCATATAAAGCATAGCATGTTCCTGTTTCCTGATAAAGGGAAGAACGAGTCCAATATAGCCACAATAGGCCATAATGGGGTAAACAAAGCAAAACCTGGAAGCGTCAGATTTTGCCTTTAGGCGAAAGATGGGCAAGACCAAAAATAACTATACAGTACGCCAGCTACATCAATAGCCGAAAGTAAACCAAGGAAGTTTGGAATGCCTGTAAATCAGCTTTAATATAAACTATCTCTGAACGGTATCTTTATACAAGATTTCAATTCTGAATAGGTAATATAGCTAGGCACGTTTCACGTGGATTGTATTGCCAACTTTGCAATCATCGACCTTGGGGCTTTTCAATGGCAATAAGCTACATGAACTCTCGACACAGATAAGCATTATCAAGGTTTACTTACTAACCAATGAAAAACCCGTTATTTTCATACCATGATGCTACGAACGTGTATGTGCAATTTGTTAGGTAAATATTGCAAGAGAAAAAAAACGCAAACTTTAATTAATCGTGAAATTACTCTGAACAGAGGGACGTGCTATTAAAATTATATCAATCATGTTTGTAGAAATTGTGTCATGGTATTTTGTTATTTTGATCACAGCCTATCAGTTACTAAATAACTGAATGTTTGTACCCAAGTACAAGAATCCAGTGACTGGTTCGCTGTAGTCAATATAAATAATTGATAATAGCGTGCCTTTGTGTTCGAACTCACAAACCCAACCCTTTGAGCGCGGTCCTTATTCACCTTGACGAAAATTGTTAATAATGACAAATACAAGCATTCAGAATATCTTGACAGTTATATAAACCGCTGTCGGCCATCGTGTTTGTAAATGTAGAGGTTTTACAGTGTTTATTAAATTGGGCCTTTTGGGAATGAATTTTTGGTATTTTTAGATGTTTTAATTACTATCTCGCTTTCCTTAAATAAAATGACAAGCACTTTGCTAGAAAAAATATTCTTTTCGTTGCCTTATCTTCTACATAGAATGAATATTACCCCGAGGGATGAAACACGAACACGAGAGACGAATACCTAAGCAAGAGTTGTAATTCTTAGAAAGAAAGAAATCATTTGCGTTGCTTTATCTTTTTTTATAGAATCCCAATTGGAATAATTATGTTTACAGTTCCTGCTTTATCATCACCATGACGACCTCGATCGATATATTTGTTCTGTGTGAATGCGATAAAGTTGCATGAAGCGACGGAAATAAAAATGTTACAATTGATTATCGTACTTAATAATTTACTCAAATACATAACCTTCTTTATTGTTCAGAGGAAGAAGAGAAAAATGAAGGTTCATTTACTTTTCATAGTGTGTTATATTGGCTTTCAATTATGTCATAACGTCCCGAAACTGATCAGGCTGTGTAGTTACTGGGTCGAAGATACTGGGTCGTAAGTGCTTTTTACCAGGTTTAAGATACTGGTCGTAAGTCCTCTTAACCAGGTTTAAGATACTGGGTCGTAAGTGCTCTTAACCAGGTTTAAGATACTGGGTCGTAAGTGATCTTTACCAGGTTTAAGATACTGGGTCGTAAGTTCTCTTAACCAGGTTTAAGATACTGGGTCGTAAGTGCTCTTTACCAGGTTTAAGATACTGGGTCGTAAGTGATCTTTACCAGGTTTAAGATACTGGGTCGTAAGTGCTCTTAACCAGGTTTAAGATACTGGGTCGTAAGTGCTCTTTACCAGGTTTAATATACTGGGTCGTAAGTGCTCTTTACCAGGTTTAAGATACTGGGTCATAAGTGCTCTTAACCAGGTTTAAGATACTGGGTCGTAAGTGCTCTTTACCAGGTTTAAGATACTGGGTCGTAAGTGCTCTTAACCAGGTTTAAGATACTGGGTTCGAAGTTCTCTTTACCAGGTTTAAGGTGCTGGGTCGTCAGTGCTCTTTACCAGGTTTAAGGTGCTGGGTCGTCAGTGCTCTTTACCAGGTTTAGGATACTGGGTCGTAACTGCTCTTTACCAGGTTTAAGATACTGGGTCGTAAGTGCTCTTTACTAGGTTTAAGATACTGGGTCGTCAGTGCTCTTTACCAGGTTTAAGGTGCTGGGTCGTCAGTGCTCTTTACCTTGAAGTGTCTGGCAGATAAATGGGTACTCTGATGAACAGGGTATTGTCCTCATTAGGCCGTGTCTTAACCTGATACATTTGGAGGCGCCACAGGCATCAGGTTCACCAGCATTCTGATCCCATACCAGCCAAGTTGCCGGGAAACCACCGTCCCATGTATAACCTGTACATGATTGCGTTGTTGTAGACAAGCCAGTCCAGAACTCGCCTCCCGATCTGAAATACAGTGATACTTCATAATTTACTATATGTTAGTACTTAGCTTTTGAGCTAATAGCTATAATATTTGAAGTTCAACACTTGTGACAGCTGCCTAGATTCATTAATACATACCTGAAAAAAGGCTTCGAAGGGCATTTTTGCCAGGTTTAATGGGCATATTAGAGCGTCACACGCATTTAAATTACTCAGGGGCACTGTATTTAACCGGAACAATTTTTTAGGTAGGGATTAGAATCGTATGCACCACTTACTGATTGGCTGATTTAGTTGTGTGAGTCCGTAATATACCATAATGGACTTCGTGTTTATTCAGATTTAAGGAGAGGCTTTCCGGTTTCAATATAGGTGTTCATCATTCGGACCAATTAAGACATTTTTCACTTTTCAAGTGTGCTCATCAAAGATTTCATTGGTTTTAAAGGTAACGAAATTTCTTGCAAGATATTATTGACATACTTTTCATAAAGGAAAAAGGCTATCACTTCATGGAACAAAGTAAATGAAAATACCATATAAACATTTTAAGGGTATTGAAAAATGTAACCATAAAAATTCGTCATTTATCTACACATGCTTGGTACTGGAATGATGTAAATGTTATTGCTAACTTAACAGGATATCTAGCAAACAAATAAACCTTTATTACCACTGGGAAAGGAAACCTGGCATTTAAGAATTGCACTGCAAACGAACTCCTTCTGAGCTTCGCTACCAAATATAGATCATGAAATTGCATATTCAGTATATATTTCAACTAAAGTCAGTTAAATAGGTACAAACGTTTTATTTAAATTTTGATATAGGGTAATAGGATAATCCCTAGAAACAGGAAGTAAAGAAGCCCCTGTTCAAAACTACATGTGTCCATGCAGACAGCCAAACAAAGTAGACATTTATCTTGCCTTTTTGTTTATTAAGGGCTCGGCATTGATACTAAATATCAAATGAATGAAAATATACATTTTTGTATTTCCAAACAGTTCCGAAACATGTGTAAATACAGAGAAAGGAAAAATGTGTCGATAAATCCTTCATGACATAACAAACTTTTTTTCTGCAACTAAAATGTAATTCTTTATCCACCTTTTTAAGGTAAACCGTACAAGAATTATGTTTAGTTGCAGGGTTACGATATATCTTCACACTGAACCTGGCAGTGCTGTTTGCATATGTCATTGTAGAGCCCCCGATAACAATTGAATTTATTTAGGAAATTGATAATAGTGTAATGCCTAATTAGTCAGTCTGAAAATCGTTAATTTGGGTTTGGTGAATGTGATAAACTATAATCTATCTCCGACTATTTTAGGAGTCTAACAATTAAATTCACATAGTTAAAGAAACCAACACCATTTGTAATGAAGAGGAGGTTATGATCATGTAAAGGCGATGACTTTCCAACTTTAAACTTTTGAGGTATAACGTTCTTGAAGTAAAATGTACTTCCTGATTAAAATATATTATTGCCATTCAGTTCAGTTCAGTTTACAAATTCCTAAGGTTACTTGGCGGATCACCCAGGGTACCTCCCTGGTAATGGTTCGGATTGGCGAGATCCTGTCCTACTATATATGGCAAAAGTTAAGTCAACATTACAATAAAACGTGCTATAAAAGATATGTCAATATTACAATAAAACAAACACTTAGACTCTGTACATAATACAGTCAAGCTAAATTCCAATTGACTTCATCGGGGCGTGAAGCATATCCCGAGAGTGTTCTCTCAAGCCAGTACATGGAATAGTGCGCACATCCAGGCCGAATCCAAATTCAGTGATAACCAGTTCTGGTTCGCTGGTTACATAGTTCTAAATAAAACGTATATACATTTCCAGAATACAATCTAATTTAGTACTGGTCGGGTCGCGATTTAATATCCTTTAGGAGTGTCCCCGCGTCCTTAAAGAAATCACGATGTCCGGCTTTCCAGTGTTTCAGCTGGCATTGTTTAGAACAATATGCAACCATAGTACACTGGGTACAACGTTTCAAGATAACGTTGTTTGACCTCGTTTCGGGGGTTTCACAATAGGCACAATCCTGAATCACTAGTCCTGTCACTATTGATACTGTCGTCACTCTTAGCAGGAGTCACGTAACTAGCTGACGGTGGTGACTCAGGTCGTCTCTCTGGTGATATGTATCTCACTGTAGTATTCTCGTCCGGCTCCGGTATGGCGCTGGTAGAATTATCCGAAACAGCAGTCGGTGTTTCCTGACATGTAGCGGGTATCATATCCCGGCTATCACTGGTAGATTCGTCACATAATATGGAGCTCAAATCCAAAACGGTTAAGCTGGGGGGTGGACTTGTCGGGGGTACAAGTTTCCTCAACGTCTACGTTGTTGTAGCCACACCTTTCGTCTCTTCCTATCTCGCGCAATTTGAGATGGCGACTTATGCGTGCGTTTACGTCGAGGTTTCTGTTCTGTTGACTCCGTCGGTGTTTTCACAAGATGGCTGACCTTGGCTCGCTTGGTTGATTTGGCGGGAGACTTGATCCATTTTGCCGACAGGGATATTGGATTTTGATTTTCCCTAATATCGTAAATTAGTTCAAGATTATCCACTTCCAAAAGCTTTAATAGCTCTATAATTTTTTCCATAGGGAGCCTGTGTCATTCCAGGCAGTGACTATAGTCTCTGGAGACATATATTCTGCGCTACAGCGGAACGACGTGACAGTCCGTCATGCCTGGCCGCCATCATTTTTAATCATTATCACTTTTATATCAAATTAATTGAATTCCCTTTCTACATTAGCATTCCATGAAAATCACATCTACAGGATTTTAGTTCAAACAGAATTTTTTCGGGACCTTTACATTGCAAATCTTACACCGATGCTAACCAGAAGTTATAACTGAGACCATCATCAAAATGAAAGATGCACTACAGAAAGTTTCAATTTAATTAATCCAGTTACTATATATTGCTTTGTAGTGTATATTTTGTGGCTATGCCAATTCACCAATACGCTTATTTGTTAAAAACGATAATGCGCTAATATTTGAGTGCGCTAAAATAAATATGCTTACAGCAAAGTTATATAATGATATTGGCCTGCAATTACCCATAGCATATTACATGACGATAAATATGTGTTCACTTAGTTTTTCCTTCACTTTGAAACATGAAAATTGTTTTTTTACGGTTATATATTTATACATTTTTACAAACCATTTAGTTGATACTAATCGAAATGCTACAGATGTGATTAAATTTACATAATTCCTGCAAACGCATTGTCCATCCTCCGCAGGTCATCCATCTCCTGTTGACTGTTAATCTTCACAAGTATCCCACCTAATTTGGCGCATACGTCTTGTGCCTTAGGCCACGTCATCTTCTCCGTGTGGAGATCGTAGATGCTGTCTGCTGTAAAATACATTTTAGACAAGTAAATAAGAGATAGCTGTTCAGTTTATTCAAAACGTTTTCTTGAAATTAAGTAATTTTCAAACATGTCAAAATGACTGTGTCTGTGAAGGGGTATACAGCACTAGAATGAACAGATTTGGAATTTGTTTATTATAAACCATCAACATGTATTGTTATGTAAGCCAAGATCCTGTTTGAAATACGTTCTGATGTTACATGCTCCTTGTGAAATTTGAGGTCATAAAACATGAACTGACATGAATGCTGCAGAGTTCAATGGATTTAACAAGTTAACTTTAACCTAGGTTTTTGCTGACTTTCAACAATATGCGACATCTAAACTACATTCTTATTTGATAATTTTTGAACAAGGCATTGAACGATTTATCTGGTAAACCATTGATATGCATGCAGTAAGACATTACAATCAAATTCATATTTTTGAAATACAGTAATATACAGTATAAATGATTTGATGGTGATTTGTTATTTGTGGAATTTGATATAGATATTCACGTGTATAAATAATATTTTGTGTCTACGACAAAATTATCAAAACCACACAAACATATCATCTGAATTTATTTCAAAACCGAAAAACGTTTTGAAAAAAAGTTGGTGTTTTGTCAGTATATTTGTATTGGCACTTGAATGTATGCATTTTCATGTTATTATGTCAGCTTTAGCTGTGTCTATCTACAAGTTACATTTGGTATGAAACTCGATTTAGAGAGATACACTGATTTAATTATTGAAATGCATATTTTTTTTATCATTTATAACATTCTATGTTGATTATGGAAATTTGTCTTAGCGGAACTATGTTGCATACTATCATAAATGTTAAAAAGACGCATTTAAATCCAAATGTTTATATTCAAAACAACGTACACCATATTATTTTATCGTTCTTCGTGCTTTCATTCGGTTTAAAAAAAACATTCTTTGCAGAAACAAGTTCATTCGTTCTATGGTTCCCAGTTCCGTCAGACGTCGAATATTAATCAGAAACAATTCGGGAGTTTCCATGGTAATATGAATTTGACGTCACATCCTGATTGATCCCTGTTTACTCAATTTGACAGAACAGTTTGCGAAAAACTGGATAACATTCACGTATAATAGTTCTTTCTGTTATTTGATTATAACAATGTATTTTGGTAGATTTATCTAAGGACTGTACAAAGAAAATTAAATAAACATTTTCTACTTTTTCTCATGAACTTTGAATCCGATATTAAAATTTCTTTCTTAAAGCCAATATCGTACAGAGTATATATTCTAAACTATTGCCGTACTTAAGGTAAATGGAAGGAAGATATCCGTGTTGATATCATAATATGTTATCGTGTAGCACGACCATACATTATTTAAGAAAGCGTGGTGGTAAGAAAAACGAATTATATTCTGGAGTACGTTAATCGACTACGCATGCATACAAAGTATAAACCTTTCTTTTTTTCTTAAAAAGGGTGGCCTCAACAAAGTAATAGGACCGTTTCACTCAATCCATATTTTATTCTGACCAACGTAACGTTATAAGTATGACGTCATTAATACCAATTGTGCTGTCATAATATACACGTACTCGTTACCACTTCATTGTAAGTATCATACGATAAAACAAACCATGAATAATAAATCTTAAAAATTATAGTTTCCGTAACAACGATAAACAAATATATCATCATACGAGAGGTGTTTTGGTGTGCTTTTGTTCTGTATTAGGATTTATGAACATTGCATCAATCCCATTGTTCAAAAGCACATTCTTATTTTACCAATTTAAGAATATGCTTCAAAATGTATTTCAATTTCTTTTAAGCATATCAATTTACTTTATGACAGATTTATGTATTTTTCTCAATTCGATTGTCCCACATAACGCGTTTGAGTTTATAACTCCTAAAAGCGACATTTCTACAAAACATATTTTAAACTTCGCTAAAATTAATTTAGGCAATACTAATAAGATATCAGTATTTTGAGCATTATTTATATATTTTTTCAAAATAACAAATCTTCATAATTTGCAAGTAAGAAAATATATAATAAACAGAGTATGTCTGTCTATTTCTATTGCCTCGGTTTGCAACGCGTTTCTATTTTATGAGTCTATAATACACTGTATATTGATTTCAGCAATATACTTTCCTCATAAATATTGATTCAACGTCGTGTTTGAAGTAAAAATCATTATCGATATATCAGAAACTTTTTTAAATATTTAATAAGGATATAAATGTGAATTGCCACTTAAAAAGTTATCTGAAACATTTGCAAGACTATGTATGGTTTGAAATCTCCCAACAGACCAAGAATTCGAAAACAGTAAATCCTTACAATATTCCCTTATCAGGTTTGAGCTTTAGAAGTCATAAAGTGTAACGTTTTATCTCACTATCAGCTACCACATTAATACAAAATAATAATAATAATTGGAGGTTCTTATATACCGCTTTATCACAACCTAGTTAGTAGGTCGTCTCAAAGCGGTTCAC
>JAUMHH010045554.1:0-44281 GCA_032359455.1 Chlamys rubida
ATGGCTCCATTACATGGAATCACTGGACCACATATTGAGACAATGGCTCCATTACATGGAATCACTGGACCACATATAGAGACAATGGCTCCATTACATGGAATCACTGGACCACATATTGAGACAATGGCTCCATTACATGGAATCACTGGACCACATATTGAGACAATGGTTCTGTTAGTAACTTTGCTCCAAGTGGGCTTATCATGCTATCACTACAATATAGTTGAAATATGTCCAGTAGTTCGGGAGGAGATGTCTTTAAAGTAGATCGGCTAATTTGACCCCTTTTGTCCCATCATTCATCCCTAAGGAGGGTCAGCCCCTTATTTATAGAACTTTTTATTCTCATTGACA
Organism: Chlamys rubida; assembly: GCA_032359455.1. NCBI lineage: Eukaryota > Metazoa > Mollusca > Bivalvia > Pectinida > Pectinidae > Chlamys > Chlamys rubida. Next base: position 358 of record JAUMHH010045554.1, read on the forward strand.
CAGCATATTCCCTCTTCAATTTGAAATCTGCTCAGTAGTTTGAGAGAGGATGTCATTTAAAACAATTCAGTCTGTTTGACCAAGCCTCCAGGACGGTCAGCCCTTATATCTATATACATTTTAATCCCCATGACCTACTAAGGGTGCTTGCTCCAAAAAGTTCTTGAATTCTGTTATGCAGTTTATGAGATGTCATTTTATGCAACAAATGACAGACGACGGACAGACGAAGCACCACATAAGCTCACCCTGGTACTCATACCAGGTAAGTCATCGAAGGTTTCCAAAAATACTTGTTATATTGGCTCATGATCACAGGCTTCAGACAATGGTTCTGTTAAATATGCTTTGTCTCCTTGTTAAATAACATCTGTGTTGTCTTCGCCTTGATATGACTATGACCATAGTTCAGTCCAGATGTATTGGTTTACTTTGTTACACTGAAAATATGTATTCAAATCAATGAAGGAATAGAAAACAGAGACAGGAATTTATATTCAATTTTGATATTTTTTATTAAGTATTTTTATTTCTTTTTAAGTCATATTTATTTCATAAATGTTATATACATATATTTTGTTCAATATGCTAAATAATGAGGATGAGTGATACAAATGATGTGCTCTTCATCTTGGTATTTATACAAGTTTCTTTTCCAAGTAATACTTTATACTAGCCAGAGAAGAAACCCGTAGACATACCTGACCCAGCAATGCTGTGGTATGGTTTTACACAGTATTTAAAAATCAAGAACAGGACACGTAGAAAAATAAAGTTTTCGTTGTGGATGATCATTACATGGTAGCTATTCACAGGCCTTAGGCTCACTATCACACAGAGGAAACACGGCACCACACACTCTCCTTCGTTCGTTCATGAAGTCAACATCTTTAACTGTGATCAAGGCCACTGAATCATGAACTCTGCCTCATTTGGCCATAAACGCTAGGTCCATGGGATATGGATAGAAGTTCAAGGAGTCGGTGACCTCACACAGATTACTGTTCACCACAACTTCCACACACATACACACTGAAACACTGACAGCTACATGTCTGACAGAGAAAAATACAAGCATATATATCTTAAGATTGTTATTTAGTCTAAAATGTATGGCTGAATGTATGTCTTTCAGCAATTAATTTAATCAGTTTTCAAATATTTTTTTCTGGACAAACATTTAGCTGACCATGTTTTCATAATCATTTTCAGACTAAAGCTTAATTTGGCTGTACAGACCTAAAAATTTCATTTTCACAAAAAGCAAAATAGGATAAGTTTTTGAAAATAGTTTTAAGCACACACAATAGGTTTGTGATGCAGTACAGTCAGGCGATACAATTTTAAAGCTCTTTACCACAACTCTCACCGATAACCTCAACAGCAATAATACTTAAAGCACCAATAACTGTATGATAGCGTGTTACAACTAAAGCTGATATACTGATAAAAACTGAGATTTTCCCTAAGTCAAGTACTAAAACCGAGTATTTGGTCTGGGATATATAAAGTTGTATATTGGCCATTTTTATAGAATGTCTTATAATGCTTATGTATGTAGGAAACTTGGATGAGGAAGAGCACATAAGGCGCAGTGCATATACAATGACAATGTTAACTTCTTTTTTTGAGATCAGTTTTAAATTTTCTTTTAAGAAAAATGGCAGTGAAAATTTAAATTGAAAAAAAAATGGGAAATCTCATAAAGGTGATTGATATTTATGCTACTGAAAAGAATCCAAGGAAACTAGTTTTACAGCTGAATAAGATCCAATGGTTCTAGTTTTATTACTGGTTTCGATCCAAGGAGTCCAGTTTTAGTATTCAGGAAAGAATATATAATATAGTGACCTGGCTTTCAATAAATATTTAGTAATGCAAACACAGATTCTACCCACAAACATTCATATGACACAGATTCTACCTGCAAACATTCAAATTACACAGATTCTACCTGCAAACATTCCTATGACACAGATTATGTGTGAAGCTGATGTAACAAAGGGAGATAAATAACAAACAAGGGATGTAAATGTTTAACCACAGATGATTCAACACAAAAATAACAAGGAAAATGTTCCACCATTTTCTCTATAATATTATTAACTTATGATTTAAATGAATTATGTTCACACCTTGTTTTAAATGCACCTGTATCATCTTCAGGTACATCATAATCGACAGATCATGTATATCATCATTCACAAATAATCCACCTTATATTGATTCAACATATTCAGTTTTAATATCATTATAATTTAAATTGAAAATTTGAAAATTGTTTTCATGAATACCAATAAATTAGTATCTGTTGAACCATATAAATTTGAAACTATTTGTAAATAAGATATACATTTAATTCATCACTAAGTAATATATACAATATAATTTTTGTTTGGTATTTTACATATTATGTATTTGGCAGTATAAACATTTGTATGTACACTATACACGATGTGACATGAGCCACAATGCACCATAGAAATTATATATATATATTATATACACCAGGTAAATTATATATATATATCATATACACCAGGTAAATTATATATATATATTATATACACCAGGTAAATTATATATATATATTGTATACACCAGGTAAATTATATATATATATTATATACACCAGGTAAATTATATATATATATCATATACACAAGGTAAATTATATATATATATTATATACACAGGTAAATTATATATATATATTATATACACCAGGTAAATTATATATATATATATTATATACACCAGGTAAATTATATATATATATATTATATACACAAGGTAAATTCAGTCCAGTTTACGTCAGTACCGCTGCCATCACTACAACTATAAACACACATTTTTTTTATTTAATTTTTAATATTTTTTTTTTTCTTGCGAGGCTCAAATTAAGGCCCCAAAACACTATCATGATGGTTTTAAGTACCATAATGCTAGTGTTCTGTAATTAAAACCGACTAACAGGACCCCTGTAACACAAGATCTCAGTCAGTACTGTTCCCTCAACTCAACTAGAAAACTTGATTTTAAAGACCCTAAAAGTCATCTTATACTTCTGGAAAACGCAATGTTCAGACAAATGAGCTGACCATATCCACTAGATGTGTACTGGTCACTGTGATATTGTGTTATCAGAAACCCTTTGGCCGATTCCAATTCTATTTCTAACTTTACTACAACTTTAGGCAGCGGTACTGAGCCCGTTCACATTTCACCTCATCATCACTTCAACCAGTAAATGATGGTTCGGGTCAATATGAAAATGTTGGAATACTTTGGATAAAAATTGTTTAAATGTTAACATTTTGATCTTAAATTTTATTTAAAATTTATCTTTGAATTTAATTCAATTTTTATGCTTTATTTTTACCATTTTTTGGAAAATGAATCTAAAAGTGTTGATAAGACTCTTTGACCTATTACAACACATGTCTCGTTGTCTGCACAATCATCTTGGAAATCCAATTCACACCAAACTCTGCTCATGTGCAGACAGCACTGGTTGTTGTCTAGTTGTTCTTTATCATTTATTAAAAAAATCTTATCTAATCAAAGAAAACCGTATTTTCAAAATTTGAAAAAGAATCCAACAAGTTATTTTTTTAAATTAAACTTGAAATATTGCAATTTTAAAAATCAGTTTTCTTTTTGTCATCTTTGGTCAACGTCTGAAAAGCACAGCAAAGAAGAACAAACTAGACTTTTAAAATCAACCAATCAAAATGTGAGCCTTTCAATGAATTATCTGTTTTACTGTTTCAACATTTCATCTTTGACTGAAATAATCTGGTGGTGTAAATGAGGAAGCACTGGCCTAGATTTGGACTTTGGACTTAAAAACATACACACAAAGTACACTGAGATCATTTAAATAACAACTGAGCACCCCACAGCCACTGACATCCTACACAAACACTGGGCTACCTTTCATTTTTAAATGTAAAGAAAATTTGAATAAAATTAAAAATTATGCTATGTTAAAAAATTAAGTACTTCAAAGTGTGTAGGATGGTCAGTGACTGCACAGAGCAAATGCATAGAATAGTGGTATAAACACAGCCTATGATATATATATAGTACGATCAGTTGTCTCCGTAGGAACACATGTACGAGTTCTTCACCGCTAGGAAGTCTGTGTGATTTGTTGATGTTTGTCTATATGATGGCCCCGATACGGTCACTGCACCACCATCCTTAATGCTTAACTGATCAGTTTGGGAGTCCGGTTTAATCAATAAACACACTGTTACCATTACAGTTTCCATTGTCATCACACCTACTGACCCACACACCTAATTAACATTTCTTTCAGTGGAAATGTTCTTGTCCAATGATTGTTGATAAATCCTTGGGCTTCATGTTGACCTTGACCTCCACTGTCGTCTCTCTTGGTTGTTGACCTTGACCCCCACCACTACGAGTGTGCGAGCTTTCCCAGGAGGAGGCACGCGATTAATATTCACTTTAACATAGCTGCCATCATGCTGTTGTTTTCATTTCTTAGAAAACAAGAATGTTTGATCAAATTGAAGCAGATTTGTTCTGAATCAATGGTGTTACGATTGAGAGGCTGAGTTTTAATCACCGCGGAGTCTGCTGGAGTAATCTCATCGCCAACGATTCATTGTCTCTGAAGAGCAGTTTCTGAATCAGGCCTGTAAGATGCTTACGTGGGTTTCCTTTGATGAAAATGCCTTGGCCTCAAACAGAAGTTATTTCTGGATCCTATGCAGAAGCAAGACTCTAATGATCTCCGAGCTGTTTGATTGCAATCGATGGGTCGCCATCTTCAGTAAATGAAGATCCATCCATGAAGCACACGCGTATATACATATCTACAATACCAAATATGTACAAAAATCTGGTGCAATGTGTCTTTAGTTTCTAAGCACTTATATCTCCACAGTCTACGGCATTTTGTTACAAGGTCACGCTGAAGAGGGTCAAAGAACATCCTTCATATTGGAATGACGATGCACACTATAAGGTCAAGGTCACACAGCGACCTATGGCCTTCTCCAGAATACCTGCTTCTGAGAGTACCTCCATCTGACCTCATCTTGGAATGTAAGAATGGATTATTGTTTTTCCACATTTAAACATCACAGATGAAAAATATGTCACCCTCTGCGAAACCGACAAACTTACAAGCTGCAATCCGGACAACTTATAGGCTGCACTCCGGACACGCTAGCTCGAAGAGCCCAAACCATGGTATCTATGGTAACACTGGCCTTGCACTTTGTCAACCTAGAGTCTATCACAGCACTTAACTTGTGCGTTTTTACAGAACACATCAGTCACTGAAGATTGCGCACACTACACATAGGTCTTATTGTCTGTAGAGACCGGAACATTCGCGTTCGAAAATGGTTTAGCTGGCGCATTGCCATTCGGTAAATTTGATCCTTTCGGTAAATTCACGACTAAATTTAATTGTTTATTTGAATTATTTATATCGGAATGATTAACGTATCGGGGTTCTTTATTCGAGTCCTGTGACAATGTCCGTTGGTGATTTTTATGTAAAGAACCGTAAATGTCTTGTTTTTCTGTGAGGAATGCATCGTCGTTGTCGTCACTGGTATGAGTACAGGACCGCACTTTGTAGCCCGCCACAAAACTTAATATGGAGGATATCACTATGGCAACCACAATGGCGATCGCTGTTTCAGCAACACTTAAAGATGACGGTTCTGCTTCCTCCAGTCTCTCCCCGACAACTGTAAAATAAAGGACAACATTAGATTCATACACACAACAATAGATTAATATATTATACCATAAACACATCAAACCAAACAATAATAAGATCACTTAAAACAAACTTTGAAATCATGAGATTTCATTTTATCCTGATGGATATTTCACATTATTTTTAACTATGGGATATAAAACATGTATTCCATGAAATCTTAAATGTGACACAACCCTATCTGTAACCATAACAACATGCTTATATATACCGGAGGCACCGTCATCCACTAGCTATGTCATGCTCTTATCCCCTTATATAGGACTCTACACCTCAACATGACCTTCACATGACCTTCACACGACCTTCCTAACCTTACCCAGTATCCATGCTGACTACCAACCACTGATTTTAGTCACATGCTAACATTAATTAGGTAAATCATGATTACTTCTGATATCTTTTGATACCTGTTCCATTGCAAGCATTGTGCTAAGTCTAAGTTATTATTTTTAGTTCTTTTAGGCAGTGAAACCATGATGTTCACAATGGCTCTGAAGGTGTTACTGCATGCTCACAACAGCTACAGAACCAAACCAAAGAACCAAATCATTCACTGATAATTAAAATCAAATAAACTAAAATAATCTAAAACACAGATAAAACTAAAGACGAGCAAGCATTTAAATAAATACAAGAGCAAATAATAGAGAAAAAACAGAAGAGAGATGCAAAATAATTAATTGAAAAATAAATAATTAATTGAAAATGTAATTGAATTAGTAAGCCATACAAGAAACGAAAGCCATAAAGCGGAGCATATTTTACAGTATTATGTTGCGATCATACGGCCAGTTGACGTTTAAGGCGACACAAGGCTAGGCAGGGCATGAATAATTCAGGGCTAGTGATTGATGTGTCCTTATATACAACACAAGATGCAGAGTAAGTTGTGACGAGGCCCATAAACCCATCAAACATATTACAGACCTCTTACACACAGAGGGATGGGATCACCAAGGAGCGAGCTACTACAATGTTAACACCCAGCTTGGGGATATTGTCATGTGATGAGAGATGAAAATGAACAGGTCGTAAAACAAAAGTGATGAAGAAAAATTAAAATGGAGTAGAAATGATAGGTTTATAGCGGATCAGAGGTTGTACAAAGGTAATATAACAGATGACTGCAGCGATGACGAGGCACAAATATTATGATTGAGTTGCCAAACAAAGGTGCTCGATTAAAGGATATGTTCTCTAGTCGGGATTGTACGGTACTGAACGCTGGTTATTGTAGGACGGCGGGATGATATAGTAGAAATATATTCTTGAATGTTGAATGATAAAAGGCTATAAAACAGAGAAGCACTGATGAAACAGCATGAATCAATATCATACATCTTGGGTAGAATAGCGAGGCAATATGGCTATAGGGCAGCCTACATACGACAAAGTGTTAGTAATGCAGGGTTACACCAAGGTATTACAGATGCAGGTTACATATGATAAACAGGTATTAGCGATGCAGGGCGAGGTATTAGTGATGCAGGGCGAGGTATTAATGATGCAGGGCGAGGTATTAATGATGCAGGGCGAGGTATTAGTGATGCAGGGCGAGGTATTAGTGATGCAGGGCGAGGTATTAGTGACGCAGGGCGAGGTATTAGTGATGTTTAGTATATATGAGACCAGTGCCGATTATGATGTCACTGAGGAGGAAGCTAGCTATGAGGCCGTGTTGCACACAGTATTAGCCATTGTGATATACACAGGTTTTCACTGCCTTACCAACAGAGTTTTCCTCCATCTGGTTGGATGCAAACACTTTCTCATCAGGTTTCAGTGCCATGCCATCTTGTGGCATTTTTGTGACTGTATTGTCCGTTACTCCTGTGATTTGAAAAATTACAGCCCATAAAATAAAAGCCGAAGAGAAAAAAACTTGCTAATGAGACTTTAAATTATTGATATTTTTTTCTATGTTAATTCAATGAACACATTTTTTTTTTTTTTTTTTTTTTAAATTTAATTATTTATCAAGAAATAAATAACAAAAAAAAATTACCATGGTAAGAAAGATTACTAAACAAATAAATAAAATTAACTTATGTATATTCTGGAAATTAAGCAGAAATGTTTGAACACTTTGCTGAGATTGCAGTGCCTCCACTAACCAAGATTGCTATGAGATTGAGCGTTGGGGATGTTGTTGCTAGAGGCTCCACAGGAACAGTTGCATTGTGGGCTGGCTGTTGGCATGGCAACAACAGGTGTAGGTACAGGTGTCACTGTCTTTGTTGTTGTTTCTATAGAAATTACCAATATGATCAACAACTGTGCACACGTATATATATCCTATGAATGGCTATTGGGTGACTCTGTGAAATGTGAAATATAAAAATAAAATATGTCCCTTTAACCGATTTTAAGTACAGGCACAAATTGAAAATAGGGAGCTTTGGTGAACTCAGGGTGAAACAATAATATTAAAAAGAAAACTTTTTCCATGCAAGTTAAAATAAAGAGGACAGAGAAATAACCAACAAAAAATAAAGTATACAACATTGAGTGTATATCTATGTAAGGTGTGAGGTGTAAATTATTCCTACCTAAGGGGGTTCCGCACGCTGGTAAATTGCCATCAACAATACTTTGTAATCTGTAACGGAGAAAAAAAGACAAATTTTTATTAAAATTCAATCATTTCCTTGTTGTATGCAGAGCATAGCAGAACTCATTAAATTGGAAAATATCACCATTTTATCGAGTTTGTGGAAATAGGAGCATGTTGATCCAATCTTTTGTAATTTCTCGTTTCAAACTAAACATCATTATTTGCCTCAGTGTAGTGACCATGAGGATAAATAGCAAAATTTTTGAGACAACTGCTCCATTTTCAAGAAGACTTTTACTTGTGGGTGATGCAATCTTGAAAATACCATGATAAATATATATTGATACATTACTGTATTCATTATAGTGACCTGTATGGGCTCTATATTCATTATAGTGACTTGTAGGAGCCATGTTATTTTTGTTGTTTAGGTGGAGATACATACCCTCGGTCAGAGGCAGCACATGTGGTGTCAACAAACGAACAGTACGGATCCTGCAGGCCCACACACTCACTGAAAAAACAATTTATTTTATATAAATTACAGAGATATATAAAATATTTTCTCATTGCCCACAAGATACCTGATACGATTATATAAAACTTATAACGACCTACTTGTCGTCGGTCACTATGAGATTTGGTGCCTTAAACAGTCAGAAATAATCTTTTAATTTCAACTATTTTTAATAAATCTTTTCTATTTTTAGTTAATTTCTTATCCTTTAATCTTCTTTCACAGCTATATTTGAAATCTGTGCGTTAATCATGGGACGACTGGCTCCAGTAGGACTTACGACGAGCGACCTCACAACTGTAAAGTTCTACGTTAGGTCCCTATCTCTGTTATTACTGGAGCGATCTAGGGTCTCTTCAAATGTAAATTGTATAGCGTACATTCTGCTTTGTCACTGTGTGCGAGGAGCTATTTCTAAAGAAGTTCGGTGAAGTGGAAAGTTAGGTTAGGGATACCCGCTAGATAAGCTGCCAAGTGTTGATCACCTTACAGCGACGATCCAGCGTCATTGTGTGGGTGATGAGGGGGATACAATGGGGGCGAAATACACAAACCAAACCAGTCCTATATTTACTAAGTCACGGGCCAATATCGCTATACTTAGTTTCAATACAAGGGGGAAATTTTCATCATACATAACACAGGTAGGAACATAAATCTCACCTATGTAATAAATATTTTAGTTCAAATTTTTTTTCTTTTAACATTTCTAAAATGTCTGAATGAGAAAGCAGATTTTGAATAAAAATCTTATTCATTTTCTTTTGTGAATCCTTTCAAAACCTGACTTTTTTAATATCAAATAAAATTTTATGACTGATAAAATCTGTACTGAACAACTTTTCCTTGAAAATTGGGATATTACTTTCTCAGAATATACGTTACCTGCAGGTTAGAGCACGCTCACAGCGATGAAGGGGGATGGACATAATGTTTTCTCTCGACATGACGATAAGCTTGTCTAATCCATGTTGTTTATCGTGGAAGATCTTCATGTCGGTAACAGGTTGCTTATCCTCGAACACCTGAATATCCTCCAGAATCACAGATTCAATATCTTTACCTGCTCCTTTGTTTATAGCCTTCAACACTCTGCCATCGTCTGTAGAATAAAACACGAACAGGTCAGGCTTATTTTCAGTATTTCCTGAGAATTATTGTAACAGGCAGACAAAACCGACCACAGTCGTGAGCCTAACCATAACCATAACCTTTCTTTGGGGGGATTTTGTTTATGAATAATTGTTTAATAGTTCAGCTTGTTTTTATTTATTTTTTTAAATACAGGAAGAGGAAAATATTTACGTCGTCTGCAACTCTTACTCTAAGTTAGAGCTAGATAAATATCAATAGACTAGGAGAAATAGTTAATTGATGAACACATTATCTCTCAAAATAATGAGAAACAAGGAGTCATTACTGGAGTTTCATCTGTTTTTGAAAGGTATAACAATCAATGAAAAGCTGTTCTAAACGGTTTTAAAATGTGCAATTTTTATCCTGACATTTATTCAGTTTTTGTGAGTAAAGGCACACACTTTTGGACAATTTGTAGCCTATTTCAACATACGGCTTTCCATCAACCACAAAGTGTCTGTTAACGATTTGTAACTGATGAACACTTGACTGTCGACTCGAGCTATTAAATGAGGATTTCAAGACGATACACACTATCATTTCATCGTTAAAGTTTAACATTTTTTAACAGACCTCTTAATTTCACATTTGAACATGTAATGACTTGTTCTATTTTTGTCGTACAACGACTGCATTTCTCACTTTCTACCACTGTGTTTATTGGTGGGTTTTGTTTTAACAGTGTGTATTTACCTGTGCCGACAAACATGATGTCGTAGTATCGGTTATCAGCGGCATGGACCTGCCAATCGATGGCGATTTTAGTGAATCTAGACCTGGGAAAAAAATAAAACGGGAATATTAGACTGATGTAATCCGTAATCTGCTGTATGGCAGGCTATAATGATTTCATTAAGAAGAGGAAAATTCCATTTACGTAACTCTCTACAACCAGAATAATCCCCAGATTCCTGAGCTGCCATCAGCAGATCAATGAATAAATGTCAAACACTCTCGGCTCAACACGCCTGTTCCCTCAACAACCATAAATAAATAAACGCCAACAAAGTGAAGCAATTTTGAGATGTACGGTTATTTCAACATGTGTGAGAAGTGTACAAAAAAACAACCGTTATTCATGGCAAATAGAAAGTGTGGTGAATTAGAGGGCATAAGGAGACGGTGGAGTGTTACAGTGCTCTTGGCTGTGCAGAGTTCTGACCTGGGAGTCAGGGATACAGCTAAATTAGATCTTGTGTGTGTGTGTGTGTGAGGTGAATACCAAGGTCTTGGTTTTTCACAACAACATCTCGATTAAAAATATGTAACAAGTTGCTGAAATCTTACTTTAGACTGAGTTTCATTAACAGGGGGGCACCTCCAAATGATGGAACAGCACCGTCCATCATCGTGTGAGACTTGACAAAGTTCATAGTAGCCTCTCCGATGTTTTGGCTGTGTTCTGAGCAGGACTCGGGATGGGGTTTGGGGGTGTTCTCATCAGGAACAGGCAGCCATTCATGTCCAAAATTTTCTTGACCTTTGAATTTCCCCTTGAAAACATCGACAATGTCGTCGTATCTGAAGGCGCACACGGCTGATCCACGAATACTGTTTTCTGGGGTGGTAAAAATAGCATAGAACATCTGCTGTCTGTCCTTACTCAAGTCTGTGGATCTGTAGTTTCCTTGGAAAAAGTCTGATGTCGACTCTGAAATGAGATAAAGGAATCTGTTAGTCTCATTTTTACTTGAACTAAGGCTATGAAAGTCATCTTTTAAATTAAATTTACACATTTTCTCAGCTCATAATGACTGATTGGCTTATTGTAGTGAAATTTTACACTTACGAATCTCGTTGAAGTAGAAAGGGAATTCTCCCGGGATTGAACAATTCAGGCGTGCTTTGAAGAAGGATGTCCATGTGTTCTCCAGCACTAGGTTACCTCCCTTGTCGTCCTTACACACTCGTGCAACCCGTGAAAATACAGCCTGTAATAAAAGGTGTGACCATTAGATATATGTACATAAGGTAGCAGGTGCGGACTATACAGGGATGTGTGGCCATGTCAGTAGTGTACAGTCACAACCAGGAGTGTGTGTGTGTGTGTGGAGTTAATGTAACCGAGGTGCTACGCTGTTTTCTGAATCTGTTTCTACACCCAGTAATGAGTGGTGGTGTTCGGGGTTACGACACCAAGGATGAACCGTAACTTTTTCCACATGTCTAAACCTTAACACATAACTTTACATTATCTGTGATAATTCGTTCCACAAAAATATTTTCGTTCGGATTACTAAGGAAAGCAGTATTACAGAGTAATAATAAGTATTTACCCAGTGTCTGTCCTGTAATACCTAGAGAGGTAGCTAGTCATTAGACAACCAATGGTGTGTTTGTATTACTTTTTTTGCCATAGGAATATTTATGTTAATAATTATATCTCTGCTGTTCCTTCCCTGTATTTAGCTCTCTCCCGGGGAGCAGTCATTATTCACATCTCCGGAGAAACCATTATATGTAACTTCAATACCTATATTTACAAAGAAAACCTAACTGTTTGCTATGTTATTAGTCATGTGCATTCAGTTCCAATCTTTTGTCATCTTTTGCCGCATGTGTAAACGCCTAGAGATGAGAACTAGCTGATAGGTTTCATAATTCACCTGTGTGTGAACGCAGAACACTTGAGGCCACAGTCTGTAGACCTATAGTACAATTTCTGTTGTTGTGTACACAGTCTGTAGACCTATAGTACAATTTCTGTTGTTGTGTACACAACAACAATATCATGACAAAAAAACCCATCCTGTGAGATATGAGAATCTTAATGAAAACAATGTAATGAAAACATCGTAATCAGAACATTGTAACAACAACATATCCTAATAACAACATCGTAATGAAAATAATGTAATGACAAGTTAGGACCGTACCTAATTACCGGTTACAGATTCTACTTATGTTGGTGGAGGAGGGAATTACATAATAGTCTGGGTATCACAAAGCTTCATCAGGAAATCAACTCCCCAGTTACCATGTTATTTTTGGTACAAGTGCATTAGTGTTATTTATAGTACATGTGTAATCAGTTGATAGTCAGGGTTGCCAAGTCAACCCCACAAAAACGGGGATACCTGACTAACGAGTTAATAAAGCGGCCAGGTATGACTGTACAACAGTACAATCTTATGTCACCAGGCAGCATCATTGTTGTATATATTTCCCCTTAGTTTTTATGGTCATGGTAGATCATCACTCCCTCCCTGTTACAGTATTTATGTAACAAGCTGGGCTCTCACAAACCAGAAAGGCTGGAGATTTATTTTCAGTAAATCTATCCCAAAAAAACCCAGAACATAAAAAATGCTGATTTAACATTTGAAAAAATACTTAATAGAATTTGCTGACATGAAAGAATGAGACAAGGAAAAAATTGTAATTCATGTGTGAAAATAGAAGTCTTGAAATCTTTTAAATATTTTAATCAGCAATTTGATCCGGACCTTGTAATGGAGATATTGGCAGACAGGAAATTCCAGAGATACATAAATATTTTGTGAGTGGAGTATTGTCACCGTCCCTGTTGTGGGGTCATCAATGGACCCTTACCCTGGATGCACCAGTACACACACACACGATAACTTCTTAGTTTTCACACCTCTCAAAATTTGTACAATACAATTCTTCTTTACATGAATTTGATCTTCCTGATGCAGAGCACCTAGAGGTATTGGTATTTTAAATATTCCACCTGTGCCCCCTTTGAAATTAAACATGGCCATTCTACCTTTCCTTCCCTGGTTGTGATCACCTCTGCCTACCCCATATCAACGGTTTTATGTTATCGTTACCTTGCCACAATTGATGTTTTCAACTGCCGTCTCCCGGAAGAAGAAATAAATCTTGTCTTCAATATCAAATGAAGCAACAAAGTTCGGGTCTGCAAAAACAAGGAAAACGGAGAATGTAATTGCATTTTCAAAAGGTGCTGAATTCAATTAGGAAAAGAGATCACTTCGATTTTTAATTGCAAAATTTCCTCACAAATGACAGATAAATCTATCAAAAACATGAACTAATTTACATAGTTTAGAAAGATGTTGTAGCAGGTAGGATATCATATAATATAAATTTACCGTTGAGCCATCTTGAGTCGTGTGATCGGGACCTAATCATCTGTCCGTTCAGAATGAGAGGGTTTTGTTCTGCTAGGTCAGTCACTGTCGCCCCAAACAATTTTTTATCTGTTGATTAAAACAAGTGAAATTCAATATGAAAGCACTTGACAATTTCTGGCCTGACATGTTTAAACTTAATTGTTGAAACATAACATGCAGGAAGGCTTGCTTTAACAAACAAACACTTTGTCTTCATTACAGAAATCATTGTGGAAAAGGTTCAATACAAAGTTCTATTTTGAAATTCAATCACTTAAATCTTAACAAATCGCAACTGTTTTCATACTGCGTAATTGGTTCTCTGTAATAATTGTGTTGGTGTCAAGCAGCTGTAGCTAACCCTAATTGAAGTGGTTTTCAACTCAAATTCTAACCCCTCTTCCAATCTTCTCCCAAAAAAAGAGAAAAAACTTAACCCTGAAATAATTTTTGAGAATTTGTTGGAGTACACATGTAAGTGATCGTAAGTGCTGCCACTGACAGATGTGGCAGCTCATGTGTGGTCCCCTACAGACCCAGTAACCAACGGTGACCTGTAATGTATCCATGGTAACCAAACCCTCACCAATAAAAATGGGTATTATCTAATTCCACATCACTTTGGAGATCTTTTATATCCATGACATGTTCCTTACAATTCTACAATGGCGGAGACGGCAACTTCTGACCTTTGGCCAATATTTCTGTAATCCGAGTCCATCAGATGCTTGAAGTAACATATCTTAATCCACATTTATCTTGCATGATTCTATTACTTTCCATTTCTAAATTTAAGTGACACAACTGTAATTTATGGGTTGGTAAAAAGTTAAATTTCACAATGGAAGATAATGATATGTGTTAAGAATACTTACCAGCGTAAATAAATGAGCTGTTATGGTTTGGGTTGTAAGGGCATTTACCCACACCGCTCATTTCTTCTCTCTGGATATACTCAATGGAACCCTGAAAGACGAAAATCACACATAATAACACTCGACTCCATGCAATATTGTGGTAAAAAGAAACCTGTTTTTAATAATAAGGAACATAGAAGCTGGTATTATCTTGGGTGGTGCACGAAAACATCAAAGAAATAATTTGTCTAGCAACCATTAATTTCGTACTTTGTTTCATGCAGTACAGAGTGTATCAACACAGAATCTGATATATAAGAGCTTGACTGTAGTGATTTGTTCGCAGGCGAAATCAAAGAAATCCCTATAAACCCAGATCTTTACAACACAAATCATACAACAATATTTCTATCTTTTATTTTCCTACCTATTTTACTTCAAACTTGTTTTTCCTTAAAACAATGAGTTCATGTTTAAGAGATTGTTATCTGCTGTGGAGTGCAGTGTAGTTGTTGAATGGATATTTGTTTGACCTCCAACCTTTGTTTCATCTATAACCCTATTGAAAGTGTATCAGACCTAACCGTCACAGAGATTTCAGAGGATTACAATTATCCCAGTAAATCACAAGCCTGGTACAATAATCTGTTTTCATTCACTCCAACACAACCAGAACAGAACTAGAGAAATTATTTATCCTACACTTATATACTGACAGTTTGCCAAGAAAGTCTGTCTGCTGATATGGGAGGGGGGAGAGCGGGATGAAAGGGAGGTAACACCAATGGGGGGGATCAATCACCAAGAACTGTACCTTGCCCATTACTAATAAATTTGGCCACAGGGGAGGAATAGGTACAATATAGTCTGCCTCTACAATCAGTGTGTCAGTGATATAGCTGGCCTGTTGGTGGAGCGTGTGGGTTAGGTCTGTCTAAAGCCTATTGCCAGAGAACACAAGGGAAAAACACATTTCTTCTTACGTCAGAGCCCCCATTAAAAAAAAAGAAAACAAATTCGGGACTAATTAAATATAAAACCTTTAAAAAATCAGACTGATTGAAGAACAGTTTTTCTCCACCCTTTTACATCTTTTGAAAAACAAGTTGTAATCTAATAAAACAGAGCATTTTCTTGAGCGTCATCGAGTAAATTGAGACCGGAACAACAAGTTGAGGTTGGTAGAGGGAGATATGGATCCTTACAGCTGTGGAACTCTTACACAAGCATAGGGCTTCATTCATAATACATATGTCTGGGCTCCAAATTGAATCTGTCAGACTGTAAAACCATCCCAACCTCCCATTAATGCCCTGCTAATCTTTTCCTATTCAAACAGCAATTTGTCCCTAATTTTCTATTACAATGACTGCTATCCTAGCTCTATTATTTAAAATACTGTACTGTCATGGTTCATTAATGTTTTTTTGAGGAAGCCCTGCAAATTATTCAAGATAATTTCTTTCCTGTAGCTGCAGCGTGTGTTATTGTGAGGATAACATGAGTTCCTACACCCTGTATTTCTGGGGCATCATTATTGTACCAACAATACCATGTTTAACGACGATCTTCAATACAAATGGATGATTCTCCATGTAAAGGAATCCACCGTTCAATATTAATTAAAACGCATAACTCATCGGATTGTCTTGAAAACCTCATTTTGGTTATCTCGAATATCAGTGTGCTAATTTTCTTTATCTGTTTAAACAGTCAGCATTTATTTTTCATTACCCTACCATAAAACTGCTGCACGCCTTGTGGCCAGTACATAAACCTGCCGTGGGGGTTCACACATGATCCAGTACAATATTTACTGTAGATTGTCTACTTTATGACAGCATGTGTAGATGTGTATGTAGATTTGTAATCTCCCGGGGCCATGCAGGTATAGGCAATGTAGGGGATACTGTCCTGGTTTATGTGCCACAGGTAGCATGGAGCCACACTGGTTAACATACATCTCACCAGACACGTGTTACATCCTAATTGTTATAAAGGTGCTACTGTAATGTCGGCTACTATACCTAACCCATCCCCCTCCTAAACCTCCGCCAATCCCTCCTGCCACTCACCCTCCTCCGACTACAATCCCTTCATAATTACAGGAGTTATCATTTCTTTGCTTTTTCTAACGTGATTCTATAATGCTCCTCTACGTTCTTTTCATGACATGTACAGTTATCATTGGATTAATGATTTAACAGTCTTGAATAACGACAGATCAATTGTAAAATATCTACCATAATACACATTAACATATCAGTAATTGAAACACTACACAATGTCTGATAACAATTAATATCCGAAGAGCTTATATCCATAAACAACATTATTTATCAGCTGACCATCGGCTAATGTTCCTAATGTTCCGCCTGACCAATGATTAGATTAACTAACAACTGCCCTGTAATCCGGTGATGGCTGTAGCCAGAGGGATGTAGCTGCCTAATTGTAGCTATAATCAGGTCAGTGGTGTATCTGCCGAGGTGGCTGTAAGCCAATGAATCAGTACTAATTCCCCGAATCTCTATGAATAGTCTAACACTACCAAATCACCTACATACTCATTACTTGTTCAGGATCAGATCATACTCAAGGAAATACCTAGAAAGGAAGAAATGCAAGACTTCCAGCTTATCTTCCCGCCACAGAAGATGATCCCATTTATAGGCTTAGCATGTTAGGGGTTAGAATATAGTTTGGGGGGAGGGGGGAGATTACTTGTGTTGCTTTCTCTTTAATTTCATCAGGTGAGTAAAACTTACGCTGCTTTTGTTGTAGGTTCGGCACATTGGTTTATAAGCATTTGTTCCACACACCAACAAATCTCCGGACTCCTTTTTTCCAACGACTTGGATAAAATTTTGGCATTCCTCCTGAAAAGACAAAAGATGTACTGGGTAAATAAATGTGTTTTAATTCTACTGTCTTGTATATACAAAGAGTTAGTACATCTCTGAACCATGTACTGTAATACAGTCAACAGCTGGTAAATGGGTTGTACAATGACAAGTTCATACAACAGCTGGGGCAAAATCAGGCAGAAAGTTTAACCCAGTAATCTAGAAATTGACTCCACAGATAATATCGTATCTAAAATGTGATCTTATGAAGTAACGGAGAAGGGGTAGTAGGGGGAGAACGTGCACATGTATACAGAAACAGGTATAGTTGTAGGAGGAGAAGGGTGCCGATTCACACAGGCACCCCATTGTAGTCAGCTACAAACTGTTGATAGTGTTTACGCAAAGAGATACCCACAGACATAACTGGTGCCCCACAGACATAACTGGTGCCTTTTTGTTGATAAAAGTGTTTGGCAAGCCTGTTGATAAATTCAAGGCTGGGGAGGGTACCGGTATTACTACAGAAACATGCAGCCTCACGGACAGGTGATGCACGTGCTATGCGGGTGCGCGTGTAAACCGTTACGTTGTTCAGCATCTGTCGAAGGTCAGTCAGACCCGGTGAGAGACCCGCATACTTACAGGTATCTTATACTGTCTTCCCCAACAACTCACACAGAAGTTTGTAATTGTATAAAAGTACCCATAATTTGCTGTAGGTTACGACTCCACCACATCAGGGCTGATGTGTGTTCTACAAAGCAGACAACTCCTGCCTAGAATACTAATGGTGTCATAAATGCCTCCCCTACTCTCCATAATTTCTCCGATGTAAAACATTTTAGGAATACATATAAAGTGTCTGATATCAGAATCTGAATCTTCTGAATGCTCCGATTATTTTGTTTATCGTGTTTTTTTCACAGCGTGTGTTCGGTGACACACTATGAACACAATGGATAGGAAAAACACATAAATTTCCATGATATTTTAGGATTCATATGAGCCTCACCAGCGCAACAATTATGAGAGATATAATGTGTCTCTGTAGGGCCCATTAAAAAGGGGTAATTTTTCAACCTTGTCAGGTCTATCTATGGTTGACAAAGCTTGTATTCCCACCATCATATTACCGCACATAGTACTCACTCAGTCAGGCACACACATAGTACTCGACTATGTAAACCAAACACAATATAACTCAAGTTTCTATCTTCAATTAAAAACCAATATATAACATTTTACTATATATATTTACAAGATTTATAGAAAGCTTTACTATTTCAAATGACTTGACATTTCCGTTTTCTGTATTATATTGTACTTAACAAAAACACAGCCAGCGCTGACTACTGCTTTGGTTCATGAAGCTGAGATTGGTGTATTTTCTGAGGTACACACACATGAGCAGACCCTGACAGGCCGTAAAAACCCCTCAGATAGATACCAGGCAACAGAAACAATAGACCTGGCAGACGTCACAGCCTGGTCTGACTACATCAAGCCATTGTTCCCCTGACAGTTAATGTATACATTTCCCTGGTCTGGTCTTCATTCTGAGCGCGAGATGATCAGAGGAGCGAGCTTGAAAACCTACGATTTGATAAAGAGAGAAGGGGGAGGGGAACCACAACTTCTGCCAGAGACCGAATCGTGATCAAACAGGCGGAACTTTAGACATGGTCCAAGAAGAAAAGTGTACTTTTTGAAAAACATGCATAGCCAGCATGGTGGCTGTTTTAAATCATAATATCACACTTAAAGTTTGTACCTTTACAGCAATAAACACGTTGTTTATACAAGAAAATCTGATTCACAAAAAAAAAGACTTCAGAAATATCAAGCTGCAGACTTATGTATCAAATCTCAAATTAAAAGTTTCTTGTTTGTATTGCATGGTTTGAAAATATTGTTTAATTACCAGCTGCGTAAAAAGGGGGCGAAGTCTGGTCTGTCAGAAACTGACACTTCATATAAAACTAGTAAATAAAATTCCAAGTCTACAAAAACACAATTGTCCTACATGTCAGGCATGCAATGAAAGGGCGGGGAAATTTACAGGGACTATGGAAAAGCATGCATGACAGCCATTTGTAGCAAGATCGCTGTACTTTATATAGAAAATGTAGGTTGCCCTGAGATGGTTAATCAGGCTGGCACATGATTGAACATAGGAGTGGGGACATTAGATATCTAACCTACAATGTAATCACCAGAACAGTACTATTAGACTGCAGGCGGCCATGACAGTACTGTCACTGGCACACTTCTGTCTGCAGAGTGTAATACACCAGACACATTATAGCACACTACTTTACTGGGGTATAATACTCCCTTCTGTAGTACTATTAGGTACTTGCCTGTGTTTTTATGTAACTCCTGACCCCCCTCACCAACCTATACCTTCTATAATTCTGTCCTTTTTACTTTGCAGTAATGATCCTGTATAGGATGATTTTTGCATTATATTGTGCTAAATAATGATTGCACTTACTAAATTTTCTGTAAATTGTTTTCTATAGCCGGTAAGTGTGGCAGTTTACTAATGCACTAATCACGTTAAATTTGAGTGCACTAAAATAAGTACGTTAACAGTAATGATGTCCTCATTGTCCTTTCCTGGTCTTTCACTCTCTCCTAGGGGGATTATTTCACCCATCTTTTCTGATATCTGATTTCGCCTTCCATTTGTCCCCGTGTCTGATTCCTCCTTCCGTCCCCCCTATATCTACGTCCCCCCTATATCTACGTGCAGTCTAGTTATCTCCCCTGTTTGCGCTGTGATAGCTGGCACACACACACAAACAAGTGGGTCCCCTGAATCTGGAGCCCTCATTAAAATCTTCAGATAAGAACATTATCTGATAGCACTACTAAGTAAACTCTAAGAAGACAGATAACTCTAGTCTACTGCCACTTGAATGATCTTTTTTAAAGATGTCTGTCAGTTTCTGATTGAACTTCGACAGTTGTACTGATAGTAGCACCATGAAAAGCGTAAACATAAACACAGACCTGATCTGTGCTGTATAACTCAACAAAGTCCTTTTTGTACAGTGTTCCAAACTTTTTTTTTAATGTCATTTTGGAAATTGGTGCATATTAAAAAAAAAAGTTAAATTCAAATTGTGAAGCCAGCTATGGGAGCCCCGCCTCAGACAAATTATGCGGCAAACTGCATTAAAACATAAGGTGATTTTGTAATGTGTAGTACGTATTGAATAGAATGACGCGAGCACACGACAACAAGGGCTGTGTTCCCTGTGATTGTCCAGATAAAAGTACTGTTATAGGTCGAGCTTTGTACCTAACAAACAGACCACCCTGATTAGTCTCACCTTCTTATTATCATCAAATCAACGACCCAGTTGTTCAGGTGTTATTTACCTCAAATGTTTTTTTTCAATTTGTTTTTACTAAACAAATATCTTTATAGATGCCCAGATCAGCTATTTCTGTAGGATTGAACTAACAATAACTACATTAATTTGTCAGATACAATCATATTTAAGTCATTTTTTTCACACTAAAAACATCAAAGATATTGTGATCCGAGTGAACCACCTAGTGCATGTTGTCTATTCCGTGGTTTATTACTCAAAGTCATTGTCACAACAACAATTGACCCGGCTATTTAGCGGTTAACCTGCCATTACCAGACATTTTTTTGCTGTTCGTGTAAGCTGGTGTAGTGAAGAGGTCTCTGTGCCTCTGCAGCTGTATACAAACTATACAGGAAGAGCTACACTCAGTGAACATACCTGGTACAATGGCCAACGTTTATTTCTGATTTTTTAATGGCGCGCTCTGAAACAGGAGCCTGTGTACCGTCTTTTGAAGTGTATATGTACAAAGTGATTACCGGGATATTGAGCTCATTACGATGTTTTTGATCAAGTCACGGGCTCTGCTCCCCTCCAACAATGAGATGCTCTAATTGGAGATTACCATCATCAACATCCCAACATCTCGGAAACCCCTAACATTCACACAAATTCATGACTCGTAACACCTTTATACTCGCAGGTTCCTTTCACATTCTAATTACGTTTTCACCTGTACTCAATAAACCTCTAACTATTGGTCGTATTGTACAGCCACGGCAATATAACACGGGACCCTTGATACAGATTACTGGTCAAAGGATCCATGTCCCATTGACGCTGTGTTCAATAAAAACAGCGAAGGAATTTCACCATTACTACAAGGGAGTGGGTCAATACCGTGTGCTGGGTCTCAGACTGCACCAGCAGCATCATTTCCATTTTTAAATTGAGCCAAACTGTACATTAATGCATAACCAACGTTTGCGTCAGGAAGGATTGAAATACCAATTTTGTCAACCAGCGGCAGAAAATTAGCCTGCCATCACTTTCAGTTGTTCCATTTCCAATGGGTTTGATAATAAAGTGAGGCCTATCCTGAGAACACTCTATTAATGCTGATCATCAAGACAGGGTTGTCCCTACTACCAGATTCCCATATTACTTTGATGATGTTTTCTACATCAGCAGGTCTGGTCGAGTCAATACGGAAATTGGTTTGCACGTCAGATCTTTTATATTGAAAATGGCAGAAATTGCTTCAAACCGAGCTCTGGATACTAGTATCGCAAGGTTTGATTAGCAAATCTGGTCAATGATGAGTTTGTACACCAATGAACTCCGTAAATAAATGGCCTGCGGTATTTGTTTAGAAGTACATCTGCGTCCTATTAACAATCTGATTGATCTGATGGTTCGTTTCACCTGCTGACAATTAGCCAAGACTTCAATAATGAATTGTTTTATGGGTTATTGGTTGTTTGTGGTCAGTTGATTGGCAGCTGACCATTTGCCAGACAGTGTCAACACCTCTACTACTAAACCGACAGAGACGGTGCCAAGTATTAGTCGCCTTCATGTACATCACTACTTAGCCGTATCACGACGCACAGGGCCTTCGTTGGCGCCTTCATGTACATGATACTTAGCCGTATCACGAAGCACAGGGCCCTCAATGGTGCCTTCATGTACATCACTACCTAGCCGTATCACGAAGCACAGGGCCCTCGATCTCATCACCGAGTACTCCTTCGCTGTACCTCAAAAATCACCTGTCCTCCAACAACCACAAACAATACTTGCTTTTCTGTAGACTCATTCAACTAAGGTAGGATTGGCTCAAATACTTCAAATATCTGTATGCCATAATGATGATGAAATGAGAAATTTATGTTTTCAAGTCTCGTAAAAGCTGACTATATATTGTATTGGTTCCTCTGGAGTAGAGATTTTCTCTAATTATGGGTGATGGTGCCATGGAATTAGCGTCGATTGAGTTACAGAAAAGACAATTAGCGTTTAGGTTTGGTACCTGGGCCAAATCCCTGTCACCTGGGCTAACAAAAGGCAGGTCTCGGCACAGGTGCTTGTCATAAGTGTCTGGTTACAATATAAAACCAACCACAGTAAAACAATCAGGCCTGCGTTCAGCAGTTTAGAGATTGTTGTAATCAGTGTGCATGTCTTCTGGTCATTAATCCAGACCTGAGTGATCAATGCTCACCTGTAGAGGTAATAGATACCCAAGAGTAGAAATGCCAAGTCTTGTGACCTAGTGTTTATGGGTCAGACTGACAGGTCTGCTACCCTGTACACCCCAGCTCACTAGCTGCCAGAGCGTCAATGTACCAGGCAGTCACTGTCTGCTGGCTAGTCATAAAGTGGGCATTTTCTGTGGATGTGAGAGTTTGTTGGTTGAGATTTTGGGTACTGACATATTATGGCGAGGTGGGGATGAGGTAAACAGTCGTGTGGGAGGGTACATGTGTCCATGAATCACACAAGCTCTCAGACTGAATGTGAAAATATGGCACAAGCACAAACTGCATCAAATCCGGGACAGTTATCACAGAACGCACCTAATGACCTAACCCAAACAATAACCTGCCGTTTCCCAATGTCACTTTCTGGCATAGAAATGGGACTATCTTCCTAACATGTGCCAGTTGTGTGGGAATCACACTCTTGCTGGGAGCGCCCCAGACAGAAAAAAGGAAAGCTACAATTTACTTACCTCTGATTTTTGTTTGTTTTTGCAGACATTAATGTCAAATGTCGTAGGCAGCCATTCAATTCTCTGTAAATAAAATAACAGATATTTTCTTGTCATAGCTGTCTCAACACTAAGTCCTCACACTTGTGAAAACCTCCACTTATATTAACAGGTTTCAACGTCACTGCAGTTATCTTACATTTAAAGACTTTATTATGATTTTGGGACTTTAACAAGTCTTATATCTTGAAAATATTATACCATAATTATGTTTTTTTTTTCTTTCCTTTTCTCTTAAAATTCAATTTCATTTTGATAACATATGTATGTAATTTAATAACGTACCTCTAAACTCTCCTCTAAGTTTACCATGCTGATATTGTGTAACGTATTCCTGTAAACCACAAACAAAACAATTAATAGAAAATGTAAACAGCAATTATTTGAACATTTAAACCATTACATAACAAATTCAATTACAGAGTCAAGTTGGCAACCACTGATGGCAATCAGCGATTAGGTGTGGACCATTGAGGTAAAATGAAAGTAAAAGCGTGACAAATTATTCGAAGCAATTTGTGCCCATATCCTAATCACTGGCTTATTGGGGGCTTGTTGGCACATTGTGTGTAATCTGTATACAAACAGGCTGCAGTTGACCTTATCACGGTCGACAAGACCAGTCAGGTTTGTATTGGGAAGAAAACCCTCCTTCAAATACGGGTCTAATGGAGGTTGTAGGCTAGATGTGTACCTCCCAAACCTCCTTATCAACACGAACCCAGGCTGTGTGACCCAATGATCCCTCAAACAAACATGTCAGGCTAAGACTGGCACACTTGTTTTTAACTTACGCACTTGGAAAAAAAAAGTTGACCTTTTAATGGTTAGCGAAAATGTTCCCTAACTTTGTCTTATCACCTGTAGGTTTGAATTTACTCTATCTTATAAACAGTCTCTTGTGTTACTCCTGATGAGCCCAGTGTCTGACAGGGCCAGATAAGGCAGGGTTATAAGGAGCAGTATAAGGGGACCTGCACTGAAGGAAACACTGAAATTCTCCTTCACATTGACTGGGGACCCGCACTGAAGAAAACACTGAAATTCTCCTTCACATTGATGGAGATGTCCTCAGCTGTAGGAGTTTCCAAGGCACATCTGAATTGTCATATCAGCTTCAACAATATACAGCCGTTACATGACCTCCAAATGCCAGGGGTCAATATACACACAAAAACATTCAAATATAGAATGGCAAGTATTTTGACATTTCTAAATGTTAAACGATGCTCTGAACACCTGAACGTAAAGAAATATAATATGTGGTAAAAATAATTATCTCTCATCCCAGCAAACACCAAATTTTTTGAATTCTAGTAGCTCCCTACATTGAATTTTTTGAATTCTAATAGCTCCCTACATTGAATTTTTTGAATTCTGATAGCTCCCTACATTGAATTTTTTGAATCCTTACCTTGCTCCAACTAGCATTGACATTGACTCTCTATCAGTATACAGAAGTTTGAAGTAGTCTGAGTGGGTACTGACACCGGAGTAAGATTGTCTGCCTGGCACATCTGTAAAATACAAGAAACATCATAAATTAATAAGGGGAGGTAATTCACAACCAGGAAAAGATAACTCAATATAATGGAGAGACAATACACCAGGAAAAGATAACTCATCAAATACATTCAAAAATTCATCCTAAAAGGTTAGGCATTATAATACTATCTTAACAGACAGATCGAACATTAAAAATATTATTAATTAATTTTAAATTGGTTTACAGTGTTGTGAAAGGTTGACTATCTATTCCATGTTAATGTTTTATGGTTGTTTCAAGCATCTCAAGTTTGCAAATAGTATACTGCAATGTTTTATCCTGAATCTGTCTGAATAATTGATGAAGGATTGGATGTAAGCAAGAAGGTGAAATGAAGCATTAGCTCCCTAGGGACAGCTAATTACACATTTCATCCTCTGTCAATGAAGTGTACTCTGTGACTGATGTCCCCGTGCAGACCAGGTATGCATATCATTAAGGCTGGGAGAGAACCACAACTTCAAAACTTCAAGATACATCAACAATTACTGTCAGCCACTGTGATTGATGTACAAAACCGTGACCTTCGGACTGTTGACACACCAGTAGGAGATGTTCCCTAATTATATTCTGGAGACTAAATTAGCGGCATTTCTTTCTCCCCTGTCTTTGTGAGAAAAACATTTCTTCGTCTAAATCCTTTATTTTCAACATCAAATATTGGTCCAACACTTGAGGAATGGTGTACTTGGGTTGTTGGAATAAGTATTATAATTACCTCACATCTTTCTAACTTCAAATTTGTTCACCTTTTATAGACTTTTTACATAACATTAATTAACGATGGATAGTATTCAGACTTAAAAAAATATATGTATGTACACCTCCACAGTCGTAAATTGTTAATTTGTCTTTCAAGGTGAAGGGTTTCAGACGTAACTATGTAATAGATAGAATATTAAGTAGGTGACCATCCTGTAAATACTTTCTCAGTGGTTTTAAAGCTGAGCTGTCAGTCAGCAGGTGAAGATTACTGCGTTGTATGGAATACTACACCAAATCTCAAGTGTTTTTTACGTCTTATATTTATAACTCCGGATCATCTTTGTGCTGGATCAACACCACATCGGCCTCCACACACTCCCCGAAGTGACAGTTCTCACGTTACAGACTTCGCCACTAGGGACACCATTAGCATATTTCAAAATTTTGCAAGGGGTGTCAATAGTTTAACAATCCTTATGTAAAACGCTAGTATACTTTTTTTTATAAAATAGGCAAATTACAATTGTCTGTGGAAGTTACTACACAAGACTAGCACAGAACCACCTTAGCTGGCTTATATTAGACAACAGAACACATGTGTTGTTCCTTAACTCTTTAATTGTAGAATTTGTCAGAGAAGATATAATTTGCAGTAATATCAAACGAACTTTAGAAGGAACAGACACGATAAGCACAAGGCAGACCCTCTAGTTAGGGAGCCCTTAACATTCATCTGTATGTCAGACATCTCTCCGTTTTTTATGACCTTTGACCTGAATTGGCACACTGCCAGGTCAGAATGCTTCTTCCTTACCTTGCAGAGCTATAGCATTAGTGAGAGTAAAGGACTTGGGCCTTAGTTACTCTTCTGTATCACTGCCAATGAGGCAGGCAGCTAGAGCTACTGAATAATTCATACTGCTTGTTTAATAGAACTAACACGCATAAAATCAACTTTGAAAACTTCATTCAAAACAGATGTGAAGATTTTTGTTCATTTGAATAATTTGAAAAGGTAGGGGTTTGAAATTAAATGGAGAGTTTTAATAAATGCTGGGAAAGTCAGCCTATAAAACAAAATTATAGAATCCCTACAGAATAGATACCATTCTAATGGAAATGTTTCATATTTCCAGGTCTATTCCGCACGGAGTCTGAAAAACCTGATCCCATACTCACGAGGCACATAATTGAAATAAACACACACGAATATATTATAAGTTACACTTAGCCATATTTTCAATCATTCTTTCATAAATGACAACTTTGGCCTAGAATATCTTAAATCTTCTTGATTACATATAAAACCTTTATTTAAGATGACAATTATTGATAGATAGAAATAAATTAATTTCGTTAAATACCCAGTACCCTGTTTATCTAAACAGCCTAGCCATGTTGATCTTTGATGGGTTACATATGTTATCAGTTTATCTGGTAATCATACCAGTATATGTTGACGTCAATATCTCCGAGTCTAATAACGATATACTAAAACAGGGTCTACGCCCATCTGATAAACGTCTAATTGAAGGATATTTAAAAAGCATCTTGATATTCTTATCAATTTGTTTTGTGTTATATAAAGTAGTCGTATCAATATCTGTCCACAAGACTCTCGTCCTACAGCTCAACACAGAAAATCTAATACTATACTCCGTATTTGGTCTATTTTACAAATTAATCAGATTGTGAAACATCGGGTATTGTTTGAATTAATTTAATATGTAATTAATAAAAATTTAATATGGTGATGAACATATTATAATAGCCGACTGCTGCCGAGTACAAAGCGACGTGGCGGGTGGGGGTAGCTTGTGTGTCGGGATCGGGTTAAAACTTGGCGGGCCACTTCAAAGTATCAAATAAATGCTACATGTGTAATTGTCTGTCATATGTAGGACAACTCAATCTACATTTAATAATAACGAGTCGTGCTACGTAAAAAGTTTGATGACTTCAATGACAATATGACAGCGTGCGGCTGTAGAGCGAACTAGGACTAATCTGACAACTTATCTCGTTTCGTTATCGCTGACCCTGTCTGAAAATATGATAGTATAGTATTATATGGTTCTGTGTATATATATAGGAACACTCCATGGCCATTGGAAATAGGATACACACTCACATTTAATACAATATAAAAACTTGTTCATATTTACAATCGTAGATTTATTTTTCCTCTTGATACCCATCTGCCCATACAAAAGTTTGTATGGAGATTTGGCAGGGATCCGACCACGGTGAATGGGTGACGTGGGATATACAAGGCAACTTTGATACTCTGCCAACCTGTTACGACATTACCAATGTGTCACCAAATTTCGTAACAAGACAACAGTAGTACAAAAAACGTTTCACCAAACGTCGTAATAAGACGACACCTCGTAATACAAAAAAAAACATTCTCTTACTCCATCCATCACTTTAACACACAGGCCTACACTTGACTCGACCTCAAATCAACAGTTATTTGTTCACAGTTGACGTCATCGCTATCTGTCAGTGTTGACTTGGTTAGGTAACTTAACAGACATGTACACTTAAAACTTCATCCTTGTTTTTATTTCTAAGAAATTTAAAAAACAATTATTCTTTTCAGGTATTGTGGTCAATAAATAATGTTAGTTTTTTTTCTTCAGGGCAGTATAACTTGTAGGAATGCATCATACTTCCCCACAAGTATTCTTAGTAACTATGGTATTAGCCTTAAACATTAGTACCTTGTGACAGTACAAAGTGTAGGTGTTAGTCTCAGAACCTCGTGACCAGTATAACTGTAGGTGTTGTAATACAGATTAGGACGAATGAGGGCCAGTAAAGGTTAAGCCACGTTACAATGATTTCCATGTCCGACACCACACAACAGCAGTATTTAACACTAAATATTGTGTTCCGATGAATACACACTTCTCAACCTATCTAAATCATTCCAGCTTTACCCCGTACTCTCAATTGTATGACAAACACCACATCACCCAGACATAATCCCGGCCCTAAAATAGTCACCGAAAAATACATGAAGAGTATAGAAGAATACATGCCATTCCAGTTTCAAATAGGAAAACACAGGGCAAATATTGACAAAAACTCTACTTCATATTTGTTTATTGAGGTCAAACACTATATCTGTGACGTCAGAAGCACCCGTCCCAACCTTAAGTAAATACTCCAAATCCAAAATTTAACGTCCAATCAATCATTTTTTTTCATTTATTGATATCTACTTTTTATTTTTTTTTGTTTTGTATTTGCATGTTTGACACCGCCGAATTGAACTGATAGTATGATAAAGCAAAAGAAGTAGTCACCTACGACAGACCTTTAATAAAGACTTGTAACAGAACTGTATACTTTAATAATCCTAGTCTTCTTAAGGCTTATCCTGATGTAGTCATAGGTTCTGCCATTCAAACATTTCCATAACCTAACAGATTTGTTTAATGTTTTGGCCACTAAACCTCTTGTCAACTTTCCAATGCAATTAAGTATTGTTTTTTAAACTCGGTTCTCGGTAATAATGGGGCTTAATTTATGGTTAACAAATGATCAACGCTTTAATCGTCATGCTGGCTTATGCAGTATTTGGATCAGAATTTAATATCGGGAAACACTTCTAAGACTGCTTATCCTTCAGGGACAGATTAACAGAAATGTAGAGAACAACTGTTCTCCCCCCGGGTCAACAAACGTTAGAAGCATATGCTCCTCAAGGCTTTACATCGTTAATCCTTTTTACGTATGCAGGATGTTGTTCGGACACGAAAACTCAATCTGACGCACAGCAAAACAGTAAACACAATTTATACAGAACCAATTTATGCCAAATATCAAACCAATTTAATATTGTAATAACAGCTTCCTGGCAAATCTCCATTCTTCTTGGCAAGAAGCAACACCTATTGGCTGTAAGTCCTAACCCCCGAGTCTCTCCATGCATGGTACGAGCGTCTATACGGTTCCCTCTACCTTTAGCTGATCCCTATCTCATAAACGTTTTAACTGTTGTTGGTGTCGTCCACACCCCGCAGTACCCTGATGCCTATCTCTGCAAGTCCATCCATCATATTTTTGCAGACAACCATTTAACAATTAAGATTATTGGTCAGGTAAAATGGGATAGAACTAGACGTGGGTCAAACACACTGACCATCCAGGTTTAGACAAGTGTCTGAGAAACTGAATGGGCAACACTTGTACAGCCCAGTGAGCGTCTTTGTGCCTCACTTTGATAAAACACACATGATGTACTTTTAACCCCGTCACTGGCTACACCGAAAGTCAAGGGGCTAAATTATGTGGTCAGTACGGTCAACCATTATTGTTTTACTGGTCAGTACGGTCAACCATCATTGTTTTACTGGTCAGTACGGTCAACCATCATTGTTTTACTGGTCAGTACGGTCAACCATCATTGTTTTACCAGACATATCAGTAGTACAGCAATACAACTGAATTGGAGCAAGAATGATTCAACAGCAAAAATACTTGTCCACTTTTGTTATTTCTGTTCTGCAATATCAATCAAGTCCTTGAATCAAATATTTTTCTTAATTCTGATTACATGTGCAGGTGTGGAATGACAGGTGAAATTCATTCAAAAATCTTCAAAGATTTTGAATGTGGCTAAGGTATTTGTATCTGGCATGCATCCCTTCCCAACATTCAGCAAAAAATTGGCCGTTGGATATTTTCACCCACGGATTTTGCATACCTACACACTTTGTATGTGCAAGTATTCATGGCCTGGAGCCTTACGTGGATCTATCTACCTTAAACAAAAGTGTTTGCATATTTTAAAATGTAAATGTCAGCCGTCATCTGTTATGTTGTCGCCACAAAGTCCAAGTTCAAAATCAAGTGAATATCAAATCAAAGAAAATTCAGTAGAAAAATAGAGAGCTAAATTTAAAGGTTTTGTGTTGAGAATGCATGCCCATCAGTCATAAAACAATTAAAACAAGGGTCTCTATATGTTGAGGGCTTGTTAGACTTCTAGGCCACCTCATCACACCAGGCATTGATTCAGGGAGATATTGAAATGCCATCCACAATCGTGAGGAGATCTTGTTCTAAGGGCAAAGTCATGATGCAGTACAGTGTAGGCAGTCTGCAATTAAATCCCACATCAAAGGGAGGAGATAGGGGATACACAAGGGTAACGGTGAGGATGTTATCTCTCTACTTCCAGGGGGATGATCCTTAAATCATCCCCTATACTGTCCTGTCACACCTTTGCAATGACTCATGACCTTATAAGCTCTCAGTCTAGTGTTTTTTCTTTAAATTAAAAAATGTTTAAAATTCAATTTGGTTTGGTTCGTTATTAACTTATTAACAGCTATGGTCATTTAGGAAGAGCTAGGTTTTGGTGGTGGAGGAAAGCCGGAGTTCCCACAGAAAAACCACTGGCGACTGAACCACATATAGGTCTCAAACCAGCGACATAGTGGTGGAGGGCTAGTGGTAGCAGAATGTCAGATGCCTTAACCAATTGCCCCCCCAACAACAACATGTATTAATTTGAAATAGTTGTCTCAGCGACTCCCTGCGATATGTCTTTTTGGTTTTCCATGATTATATTTTTACTGTCCACTAAATCTTCCTATGTGACCATGTGGTCGTGACTTACATAACATTGCTATGGGCAGACAGTTATCCTGTAAGACATTGCCAGTTTGTTTTGTTTTGTACTATACAACAAAACGATCTGTCCAAGGTCTACCTGAACAGACAAAACTCTCTTAATTTAGAAGTAAAAATGTCAAGCAAATGACATTATCAGATGACCCTGGGGCAGTGGGTTGGTCAGCTAAATGTTATTTTATGGGTCAATTTATAGATGTAAGGGCCAGACTCTGCCCCAGGTGTTGTGCGGACATGTAATGTTGTGTGATCTCCGCCAGCAGGTCATCAGGGCTTCATTTGTACTACACGTGTACAACAGGTTAATTCATTGTGCTCGTCAGGTGGGACCGTTGATAATTGATCACCTAAGTACACCACAGTAAACCCCATCTCTTCGAAAAATACCAAAATTAACCATTTATATGTATCATCGCAGTTCACAGTTAACCCTTTCACCCCTAGGTAACTTTAGTAGACTCTACCTTGCATTGATCTGGATGAGTCCATTATGGTCTACAGTGGTGAAAGGGTTAACTGCATGTATTGAATAATTTTCACCTGACCTCAATACAAAATAAGTGTTTTATTATTAAAAAGGTAACTTTCTCTTCTTGATCATTGCACCCTGCATAAAGGTAAAAGGGATATTATCTGAATACTTAACCACTGATGACTGTGTGTATATAGGTACAGTGTTAGGCTATAGGAAGGTCTATAAACCACAAAGAACGCAGATTTATGTTTTACATCTGTATAATTTGTCCCCGATTGTTAGCTCCACTGGATAAGCACTCATAATTTGTGTAATAATCCTTGTTAAAAGTTGATGCACCTGTACCTGTGCTATCTGATATGTGCGGATAAGACTGCGGAGGCTGGAGGGCAGACATTACATTAACCTGCATCAAGCACTTGTTGGCATCTTGTGCAGATCCTTCCACCTTACAGCGGCGCTAGGAGTGATTACAGAAAATTAATGATCTCCCCCCTATAATCACCATCAGATGTCTAAAACACTACTGTATCCACTGTAGGTACCAGTCGCCTTAGATCGTTCAACTCAAATTAGTTCAATTCATCATTATATCTCTACATTAACCAGAAGTTTGTGATTTATCTTTGCCATTTGGGGGTAAAGATAACGCATTCAAATTTACATTTAATATCACCATGATTTAAGAGTCTGTAATACCTAGTAGAAATACTGGTTAGAAGGAGGGGATCATGTTAGAAGGAGGGGATCGTGTTAGAAGGCTGATATGACACCACATCTATTACAGGTGGTTTTAGAAGAAAACTTATCATTATTTTGCCTATCTCACTACACAGGAAGTTGTTCCTTGATTTTCCGACACAGAAAGCTCCTCTGGGGGTAAATGAGAACAAACTTGTGTATCACCCGATGCTTGAATAGACAGGACCCCCTAGCCAAGTCCAGCTCTATACTATCAGGACCTGCTAATTCTCCACCATAGTGATAAATCAGATTTAATCCTGCCTGACTGTGTTAAATGATGATTGCCCTTCAGATTAAGGTCAATAACTAGTGGCACACTTGTTTGAAGTCGAAGTGTACCAAACTTATCAATAAGAGATAAAAGCTTTACTGCCACTACAAAATCTATATTATACTCAAACATGTTGGCAGTCAGCTATACTCTTCCAGCAAAGCAATACTCTAACACAACTTTTTAATTCTGACCATGCCATTGAAGGAAAATTTCATTATGTAAAGCAAGATTTTTCAGCACCCCTGTTAAATGAATCCGTCCCTGGAAAATTGCTTTTGAAATCAATTTACCAGTGAAACGGAAAGCTTTCCCTAGATGAAATCTTTCCTGGTGGAAAGAAATGAGTTAAATTTTCCCAAGTGTGGTCCTGTTTTTAGCTTCATTATAAGCAATATGTGGTATTGTAGTTGACTGTCGGGAGTGTGCTGTGGAGGTAATGCCTGTCCTGTCGAATCTGTGTTTCCACAGCTCTCATAATAAAAACAGGTTTTCAATAGCCAGCCATGTTCTCTTTTCTGACCTTCATTCTAGGGATTTGGGGGTTTATCGGAGAGCTGGGTTTTATGGTAATTTTACCCAGTACACCAGATTAGAAGACTACAAAGGAAAGACAAGTCGTATCATCCTTCTCTGGTCTGCCAAACCACTGACTGCCAAATTCAAGGTCATACAAGGTCAAACTGTAGAAATTTCTTCACATTTGATGAATTACAGCAATTGTTCGTCTAGCATTATTCTACAAAACACTTATATCTTCAAAAGGAGACAGAAAATGTTTAGTCAAGAATCACACAAACTTAATCACACAAACTACAAGTAAATGGCTTGGTTGATTTGCCTTATCATGACGTGTGTTGACACATTAAGTCCACTGTATTGTACCCTCTGCTTGGGTAGGTGAGTGACAATGGCAGTGTTGGTAGTAGGTTTTGTAGGTCTTGTGATAGACACAGCAAATCGAATGCCTGTAGGAATCGCACAAATCTATTTCGTAATCTATGTTTTTTTCAAAGTGGATTAAATCTCACGCCTGAACTGATACAAAGTAGTTAGATAAGTACGAAAACTAAATATTTTCACAGGCATCAAACAGAAATAATGTAGAAGAATTGTCCCAATGAGCTAAGGCATTGTGGTTGCGGGGATATTGGCAATCGAAACCTAACCACAAGCGTAAACATATTCAGCGTGAACAGCTCCTGTGTCTCGAGGAACTGTTTATGAATACCTGGTCAAGTCTGACTTTGATATTACAAGGAGACTCTAAGTGTGAAGTGTAGGAAATCCGGCCACATTAATTAGGTACTTCTATAAAGAGCCTCGTACCACAAATCATCTAATCCAACTTCCTGTTACGTAGCTTGTCAAAAATTCTCAAGTAGTGGGAAACTTTTGAATGGTGGTTTTCAAACTATTGCCTTGTTAAAAACGCTGCCAAGATTACAAAATAATTCTATTTAAGGGAAGTAAAGACTGTTCCTTATAACCGCTACACCTACCGGTACTTGTATACAGTTACAATCAACGTCAGCTATTTAAAATACGAAATCATTTAACACTTGATCAATCATTTCCTCAAATAAATTTGTTTTTATGATACAAAATTTTCTGGTGATTTATCATCAGAATTAAAATGAGAAATGTTTAAAGCAGAAAAGGAAACAGATTAATATCAGTCATCAGGTTATCCCTTTTTTTAGAAACATAAGTTTTGATCCCCAAAATAGACAAGTTTTTTTTTAGAATCATCCCATGTTTGCTTCCGTGATGGTGTTTAAATAGACTGAACAGTAACACTGCCATATTTCTCCTGTCGGGAGAAGCACAGTCTCATCATTAAGTATTCAGTCAATTACGGAAGCCCCAGTGATGCATGTTTCTGTGTAGAATATTGATAACAGACACCATCATTAGATCACCAGGGATTTTACACATAGTCATGTTTTATAGCCGATGAAGCCCCACACATTGGAATATTTTGTGTGATTTGTTGTGGGACAGACATTTTGTTTCAATGTTATATTCATTTAACTGTGTATTCCCTGTACTATATGTCTTTCATGTAACCTCATACATTATTCAGTTACATCAACTAAATGTATAATTTTACAACCAAATATTTATTTGTTGGCAATAAAGGTGACAAGATAGATAGCTAGGACAATTGATTTGAGTTATTTTGTGTGTGTGAAAACTACGGCTAGCAAGTTTTTGTAAATGAAATAGAACAATTGATCTGGGGGATTTTATTGTGCCTGTTTTAAGGTGAGCAGTTTTTTCTAAGGGTCGGTGTAGCATGATACGTATATACTGTCTATACTTGCAAAACATAGCATATAAAAAAATATTGTACACATCAGGGTTACATACCGACATTTACTTGGAATCAGAATAACAGATTTTGACATTTGTTACGTTCACAATACGCTGTAAAAATGTGCATAAACTGCAAAACATATAAACAAAGGAAACACTATAAATTACCATACTTAACAATATGTGTAGATCTAACCTTGACCAGCGGAGTCACTTACATATATAAATATAAAAGGTATACGAAAATCAGTCGACAAACAAAACATGACCCAGACTGACTCCAGAAATAAATGTTGGTTATATTTCTGTCCGTACAATAGGGGGGCTTAAAGGAACCCGTAACAGAACTTGTATGTGAATCGTGTGACACGTCTTTTTATTGATGTATGTAAGTCATATTAGCCGTCACCTGCCACATATTTTATAGATGTTTTTCACAATGTTAATTTTATATGAGTTGAGGTAAGCTAGTACATCGGTCATTAAGTCTGATGTATGTATCACTCTAAGTTACCTGTACAACACAGTGCAGTACCGAGGAGAAAGATTTCATTATTCACACAATTATTTATTGAGTCATTTAAAATTCAATTAAATTAAATCCATATTCATTTTAAGGACAATACATTCAGTAATATACTGAAAACTATATAGTGTTTAAATCATAAACAAATGATATTTGATAAATATTAAAAAAAATATATATATATATTGTTGTAGTAGTGATTTATTTGTTTTTATACCTGCATTTATTTGACATTTTGAAACATTAATTTAACATTCTAATTCAAAATTGTCCATTATATGGAATACATTTCATAATTTTAATGAAAAAAATCTTCTGTACCTAAAATGTATTGGCTTAGATTTACATATAAATATAAACAACAATTGATATTTTTATTTAGGCTTGGATATACTCATTTCTGATCATGTTGAGAAATACACTGCTTACATAAATGTCAGCATGGCTATAGAGGTGTTAATGGGAACACAGAGGGGTGAATTATCAGCCCCATCACACAGGTAAATATGCTGGACCTGTTACATGTGACACCTCTGTACAGGTTAATGAGCTACCAGCAGGTGTCACCAAAGCTATTGTTTTCTCACCTGTTTGGTTTGACCTGTTGATTTTGTCGCCCAGACCTGTTAGCTGACCATTGTAACTGGTCAGAAGTGTCTGACCACTTTTTACCTGTTGGCTCATTAACTTTGATTACCTCTTACTGCTCACCCACCTGAGAGACAGTTTACAGATCAAAGGTTATGAAAATGTGTAATTTTAACTATCATTCATATGCACCTTTGCTCCAATTTATCAAATTGACTATAATCAAAGTATCACAATACTTACTAATATCATAAGATCTATTTACCTCAAAAAAGGGTTACTTAATTTTTCTTGTACTTTCTTGAAATATTGTAAGAAATTAAAATAAAATGTACAGATTTTTACTACAGACCCTGTAGTTTACGAGCCCCTAATGCTTTGTGATAGGAGACCCAAACCACTGGTTTAGTCTATTGCTTTGTTGTCAGACAGGACCGGTGGTGCCAACTCCGGTCCCGCTTCATTTACCCTTCAGACCCTTTCAGTCAGTTTTATAGGGAGCGGATGGGGCCAATATAACCTGACAGGCTCGGGTAAAGGGGCTGGAGCCCAGATAGTAATCAGACAGACACATGTATCTGTTATATATGTGTGTGTACTTGTCAGGAAACTAATGTTTTTTAATTATACCAACTAACCCCTCCAACTATGTTTTATCATATGGTTCTTCCCTGGTTTATCATTTCTACACAAGTTGTAGTAGAGCTGGTCATGTTACCAGTTATGACAGTACAGTATAATATGGTACACATGCTCCAGTATTTCTGACTAAGTGTACACTCCGTCCATAATCTCATGATAAAGGTCCAGGTGCAGGCAAATACTGACAGGTACACAGATATACCCACATCTTATCAGGTAGCCTAGGTGTCACAACTGACCACAGTCAATTCAACAGGTGAGCCAGCAGGTCAAGGGATGGGTGTGTGAGAGGATAAGTGACCACAAGACAGACTCATCCCAGTCTATGGTGAATGAGCTGAATAAATCTTGTTTAAGCTTGACCTTAAACACACTGATTTGTAAATCCCCAGAACATAAAAATTGGTTCTCCCTGACCTCAGCATCCCTGACCTGAATATTGATTCTGGATACAGAACCTGTCTCTACTGCAAATCATGTTTAACTACAGAAACCCTAATAACACTGGGAATTATTCACTTGTGAAAAAGCCCCAATATCCATTTACAGAGCTTTCAGACAAATGACATGTGAATATTTTATGGGATAATTTATGATTATTTTGACAGGTTTGTGAGTGTTTACAAATCTGTGTAGGACTCACTCCTCCCCAGTGAGGGGGTATCAGAGTCCCAGATGTGAGCTGGGCCTTTGATTGTGATACCAGCTTCACATGTGAGACGGGGATCACTGTACAGCTGTATCACACAGCCCTGTAATATTCTACTGTACACAGCTATCTGTAGCCTTCCACTATCTCACCAACAGGACACAAACTTATTTTTTAAATAAAATAATTACCGTATTAAATTTTTATCTTTTCAATTATTGTCATCACTTCCTGATCTGATAAACATATGGTTAATTTGAAAAACTGTTGAAAATTTAATGCAAGTTTTTTTGTTTGTAGATAAAAATGGTTATATATATAATGGAAGAAATTTTATCTTAAAGGGAGTGTTTATAAATGACAAGTATCCGACCTCTATTTTGTTGTTTGTGCATATTTTTCATGTAAATTTCCCATCCCAGAAAGACTGTATAGTGACGACATGTGATTTCGTAAGGTTAGACCCTTCGTAAATTTAAAGTGTACGTAGCATACTGTTACTAAACCTACCAACAAAACAACAAGCAGACCTATTCCTTTTTTTGACTATATGTGCCCCCCTTGGTAAACACATCACGCGTCTCTGCCTCGGTTCAGTGATTTTGCCGCGCTGTAAGATTTCCCCCGTATTGGATGGGAAGTGTCAGCAGACCCGAGTTGGAGGATTAGATGTTTGTGGCAGGCCTATGTGACAGGTAATACAGAGACGGGTATAGAGTTACGGCTCTGTAACCAACACTCCTACCCCGATCCACAAAACCCATTATGTCCACCCCAACAACTCCTTTGTATCACATGGCCCTCCCCCCTCTATTTAAATTCAAGTTTTTTTGTTACTCTGTATTAGAATGATATGAATAAATGAATTTCAATATAAAATGTTGAGCTTATATTTTTGTGCCACTACAGCTTTTCCCAAAAACCAACCCAATGGGGGACTGAAAAGCAGCGTGATTGATTTCAATAAAAATATCCCCTCTGTGTCGTTGAGTTATTTATTTGTGCCAGTATACATGTCAAAAAACTGAAGTGATTTCTAAGCATCACATCAACATTGTGGAACAATGTATTTATATACCCACAGCTTCAGGTAATTTCACAATAAAAACCCAGACTTTCACAGGTGTGCAATCAATGTACATGTGGGATTTCCCCCCCAGTAAATATAATCAAGGCCAGGTAAGCATTACCTGTGCTATATTACCTGTCACTGGACCATCCCTAACTCTGACCTAGGTTGTATAACACTGTTGACCATTAAGAAATCAGGCCTAGTGGAGGGTTTACCTACCTGACTAAGTCAACACATTTAGCCAGTCTTAGTGGTGGTCAAACCCTGCCATTACTATACACAAAACCAGATTAATTTCTGGCATGGGTCCGTGTCAACCAAACACACACTTATGTGTAGAAATGATGGAAAATCCAAACATTTCATAAAACCAGGGACAGTATATATATTAGAATTGATATATGAACAAGTATTTGAAATGTTTAATAAAAAGAAGCAAATATGTAATTATATTCTACAGATAATTTGAATTTAGAGGTAAGTTGATTTATTTGTTAATAATACACAATATGATTAAAAACTGTTTCAAACTGAAAAGAAATTTGGAAACAGAAAAAAAGAAACTTGAGACAGACTTATGATAGAATAAGAGTGAAATATTGATATTTACCTTTGATTTGCCATATCTTCAATGCTTCAAAATCTCTGTGCCAATCCTGAGCCATAGTGATGTGTACCATCAGGAGTATCAGGACTGGTAGTAAGTCCATGGTGCAGGTGTGCTATCACTCCAGGTAATTAGTGTATCCTAGGTAAGAATAGATACAGGTAACGATCAGATTCACTTCAACAGACCTTAAATTCACCTGCTTACACGCGAGTCTGTTTATTAATCCTCCAGAAAGTGTTGTTATTCTTACTTCATTAAATCTTATGACATGATTTTGTCCCTACACATCATTTGGAGTCTTGCCAAATGTTCACCTGGGTCTAAAAGACAGACAACACACAAGTTACTCAGGTAAGGATCCTAGAGCTCCTGTGTAAGTTTACAGGTATATATGTATCCTAATGGTGAGATGGAATCACCTGTGCTCGCTGTACATAGAGAGGGTCTGGTCAGTATAAATCCAGGCTCACACACACAAGTAACAATCTAGCACAGGTACAAACACAAGTATATGTAATATCCACAATAAGCAGGTAGGATACTACTATTTCCACAACGCTAGCTTTACTAAACAGCATGTGCTGTTGTTTTCATTACTCTGCTTGTACTGTAGTAAACCTGTCCCTACACATTGCAGCTTAGGGGGCGGGGCCTAGGAGGGCTCGCAGCCGATTGGTCGTTGGACGTGTCAGTTACTACACTGATTGCCAGGCACAGCCTAAGGTACATAGGGACCGAGTGTTGTTACTATAGGCCAGAATTACCTGGTGATTACAGAACACAGGATCAAACAAGATAAAGAAACTCAGTTCATAGAAATTATCTGGATAATTAACAGATATGGTGTAAATTTAATATCATTATTATTTTTAATTTTAGCTCTTGTTTTCATTCCTAACTATCATAGTGAGCACACCTCACTGTTTACAGGAGCTTGGTAAGTTTGCAGGGGGTAGAACCAATAGGTTTTAGTACAGGAGCTATGTACATAGTGTGTCTTAGAGACCAGGTCTACAGGACAGTGTATTTACCAGGCAATAGTGCTACCTAAAGACAATATTTTGAAATCTAGTCAATGAACTTAACAATACTTAACAATATTAGAGCAGAACTTAAATTAAACATATACGTTATATAACTTTAATAATTGAACAGTTTTAAAATACATTATCCTATGGTAGATGTACTGATTGTAGACAATAAGTAGTGATTTTATATGATTTTTTTGTAAGTACATGTTATGTACATAAGGAGATACCTGATAGCCAGCAGGTGTTGTTAACCTTCATTATAAGGTGTCACAGGTTCCATTTATATGTTTACATGAGCCTTGATCAGATACACAACCAATGTGGGGGTCTAACCATACCGGATCAATAATACCAGATACAATCCCCGAAACACTTCCTGAACAAATAAAAAACAACATAGAAATAAGAAATAGTAATCCTCGTTAAGAATGAGGTCCCCCAGGTAGAAATGCTGAAGTTTTCCCCTATCAGCACAGTAGCGAACCCACTCTACCATGGTGCATTGGTATATATTCATATATATAAAGTCAATTGCTAATTAGCATCACCTAAATTTTGCCATGTCATTCTACTATATTTTAATTTTTGATAGATACTTTTTATTTAGATTTTCAATGATTGCAAAATTATATTACGTTTTTATTTTATTTTAGTTGTTATGCTAACTTAAATGCTATGATTGTAGGGTAATCAATAAAAATGAAATTAAAATGAATTGGGCGTATTTCTTTAAGAAAAATGTAATGTTAGTTATTATCAAACTTTGCATAAATGTTAGATCTTGTATAATACGAATGAAAATCACACATAAACATTTGAATGCATGATTGGCTTATAGCATAAAATTAAGGTTCATAAAAATAGTTTGTAGACACGAAGTTTGTATGATTCATCCATTTTTGATTGGTACCAGGCACAATCAACTGCACTTAAAATAGTGACATAATCTAAATACTAAGTTACCTGATACAGATCACTTAATCAATCTTGAAATTTACTATTGAATAAATATGAACCTTTGATATTGACATACTGCGTATATTACAAGCAACTCTCATTTTCTCTTTCATTGGCGATACATACTGAAAACCTTTACAAATTACAATGTATCAGTCCTGATGTCAAGAAATGTACCTATACCCCTATAATTATACCTGTGTCATACAAATGTTTACATATTTTTCTAGGCCAAAAAATGTATCTTTATGTGTCTGATTGTCATACAATGTATCCCTATATAGCATACAATGTATCCGTATATATCATACAATGTATCCGTATATATCATACAATGTATCCCTATATACACTATCATACAATGTATCCCTATATACACTATCATACAATGTATCCCTATATACACTATCATACAATGTATCTTTTCCCTCTATTATAATATATCTTTTTCTTTCGCATAAGATATGTAACTGCACCTGCATCATATAATGTATCTTTATGTCATACAATATCTGTCCGTGTGTCAATATATCTTGATCTATTTCAGGATCATACAATCAAGTAACATATGTTCCTTAGTCATACAATGTATTTATATCTATTTTTGGATCATAAAATGTATTTATATAATTTCCTTGGTTATATGATTTATTTATAGATGTCCGTTGTTTTTTGTTGTTTAAATGTGGCGGCCATTAAAATGAGTGAGCTGGTATCTCTCGGGACAACCATACATATCGTACCTGAAATGCTTAGTGCAGCCATGCAACCCAGAGTTGTGATCAGCTGATTTTCACGTCTTACGGAACCTAATGCATGACTCACTATGTATATTCACTATTGACGCAAATAGTAACGCATACACTACGATAAACATACGTTTTACTACGATACACCTGTATAACTACGGTAAATGTGGCGAGGTTTTGAAGGTTACGACAACATGACCCACTAAATTTATATAACAGGTAATCAACGTCTTTGTGCAGTCTTCATTCTCATCACATGATGCACATTTTCTGACAGTTACAAATTTTAATCCCAATAAATTCATTTGATATCTTGTGCAATCATGGTTTGAAAGAAAATACGGCATTGTATTTGTTTTCTATCCGAGTTGCGAGCAATTTACCGTTGCGTAAACATACCTTATCGCTGCAGCCTATCTGGCTACCCTGACAAACGCATGTGTATCCTGTCGGTACCTCTACAACTAATTTTACCTGTGTAAACGTGATGTGATTTCATTCTAAGTAGTATAAATCCCCTTGCAATAAGTTCAAGGCCGTTACTGCTTACTGCCAAGCTCAGTCCACCCGAGAATTATCAGAATCACAATGAGTCATACCGAATTTAAAATTAGTCTGTTTGCCTACTTGCATTTTCATTGGATAAAGGGTTTGAAAGTCTGAGAAACTCTAAACTTTACAAACTTTGGTCTAAACTCTCAAACAAACACTCGATCACCCCTCTTCCTGTCTATAGAATTCAAATAAAATAGCTGCTAATATGATTTCTATGTTGTTATACACACTGTGATCTCTGTCTCTGCCTCAGACAATATTAGTTAAAATGATAAAATCCTAACAGAAATATGTTTGAAGTTACGACTCAAACAGCATGCACAAAGCTATAGTGAGTGAGGGATATTTGCATTACATGTTTGGGCATATTTGCTTTGCACTGGAAAAAATTTGAATAAACACACACTTGTCTTTTTTCTTAATAAAACAAGTGAAGTTTTCTGTACTTTTAATTTGCATAATGTGAGCTTGTGTAACAAAATTCGGAGATAAATAGAAGTTTTCTTGGTTGAGCATTTAAATCAAGTACAAACTCAACTACCCAAATTTACAGTATCATTCCTCAGTGTCTTATGTTCCTTGAT
The DNA here is from genome assembly GCA_032359455.1 of Chlamys rubida. Classification (NCBI taxonomy): domain Eukaryota; kingdom Metazoa; phylum Mollusca; class Bivalvia; order Pectinida; family Pectinidae; genus Chlamys; species Chlamys rubida. The sequence continues at coordinate 43,910 of JAUMHH010045554.1, forward strand.
CACAAATGTAACTACCCAGTCTTCCCGCTAGGTTGCTTATAGCGATTGTTCCAATTGAAATGACAATGTCTAGAAAGTGCTCCAGTTTTTCAACAATTGCTTCAATCTACCAAGTTGGTATCGTTGCACATTTGTATGAATAAAACCAAATATTTGAAGCACAATAAACACAACTTACTTAAACAAAGGGCCATAACTCTCCATATAGTGACGCGGTGGGGAAGGAGACCCAATGTTAGTAATTTGAGTTAGTACAGTACTTCCATACAAAATTTGGAAGTTGTAGGTGATCGAGCGTAAGAGACATGCTGCCTAGGACAATGTGACACAAGGACTGACAAAGTGCAATCCTATAGGGGGGGGGGGGGGGGG